>CM016562.1:40001540-40097160 GCA_003412495.2 Echium plantagineum
ACTATCACTCGACCCCCTTACAACCCAACACTTGGGTAGAAGCCTCTTAGAGGCATTGGGGATGTAGTAAGATTGTAGTGCTAATCTTTCGACATCCTCAGGGTTAGTACGACGTTGCTTAGATTTTGTCAAACATGGCAGTATATCTATCAGTAGTTATAGTTTCACGCTGTCAAATGATGGAATTCTTTTGCAAATAGTAAGTTTTTGATGTTGGAATGGTGTAGTATAAAATCCACATATTGATGGAACTGAAACTTATATCTTTCTTATTGTTCAGTGGTTTAATTCGATCCTTTCTCATGTATATTTATTCAGTATCGAGTAGCTGGAGGTCAGGTGTTTGCTTTGCTGAGATATGAATGGACCTCAAAGGAGTGCAAGATAAAGCTCGAAGAAGTGGTGGAGATATAAGTATGATGGAGCAAAAGAAGGGATCAAGTGAAGTGGTTGTTATGATCTCCGAGGAGGATAAAAAGGATTTGAGAAATGAAAACCCTGATAGTTCAAAGGAACCTCAAAGGATATCAGTTGATTCATCTTTACAGGCTCAAAGGGCTGTTCCTGCGAGCTCTCCTTCACCTGATAGTGGCAGATATAGTCCAAGTCGTAACAAGCCTCCTAAAATTCCAACAGGGACTCTTACTAGGCGGAAGTCAATTTCAGCTTCAGCATATGCTAAACCTAAATCAAGATTTGGAGAACCTTCGGTCCATATTGATAGTAAGATGTTTGATGAAGATGTTGCAGTGATTCAAGAACAGGAAGAGCAGTATTATAGAAATCCATCTAATGCAGCTTCACCGAATCTGAATGTAGGAGCTGGAGATGGTAATGTTACACCTAAGGAGACAATTCGAACTGTGTCTATAACCCCGAGGACGCCTTTGATGGCTTCCCCTGGTTTTGCTGGAGGCGTAGATGAGGAAGAAGAGATCTATAAGAAAGTGAGTAGTCGGAACAAGTTAAAATATAGGAAAGTGAAAGTGAAAGTATTAGTTGAATGGTTAGTATTTCTCTGCATTCTAGGGTGTCTGATATCAAGCTTGACAGTTGACAGGATCCGACATAGCACATTGTGGGGTTTGGTGGCTTGGGAATGGTGTTTAATGATTATGGTAACCTTCAGTGGCATGTTATTTACAAAGTGGTTCATCAATTTTATCGTGTTATTGATAGAGCTAAACTTCTTGTTGAGGAAGAAAGTGCTATACTTTGTCCACGGTTTGAAGAAGAGTGTCCAGCTCTTTCTTTGGTTGGGCTTAGTTCTTCTTACTTGGGTATTGTTGTTCAAAACAGGAGTTAAGCGATCACGAGCTGCCTCTGAAGTTTTGGATTATATTACTAGGACCATAGCATCCTTGCTAATAGGAGCTTTCATATGGCTGATAAAAAATTTACTGCTGAAGATGTTGGCATCTTCTTTCCATGTGAACACATTCTTTGATAGGATTCAAGAAGCTGTATATCATCAATATATTCTGCAGACCTTATCTGGCAGTCCAGTTATGGAGTCAGCTGCGTTGTTGGGCCAAACAACCAGCACTGTCAGTGAACTAAGTTTCCGCAGAGCTAAAAAGGGTAAGGATGGGAAAGAAAAGAAGAAGAAAGAAGTTATTGATATTAATAAGCTCCATCAGATGAAGCAAGAAAAGGTTTCTGCTTGGACTATGAAGAAGCTAGTAGATGTGGTATCTAATTCAGGGCTCTCTACTATCTCCAGTAAGCTTGACGAGAGCTTCTTTAATGAAGGAAATCAGCAAGTTGATAAGGAGATCACAAATGAGGAGGAAGCAATAGCAGCTGCATATCACATTTACAGAAATGTAGTTTCACAAGGTTGCAGGTGAGGAAAAATATACTCCAAAACTGTTGTTTGTTTTGTTCTTGTTGTTATAATATTCCTCTATCTTCTACCTGAGTGCTTGTCGTATCTTGAAATTAGTTACATTGATGAATATGACCTAAGAAGATTCATGATTAAAGAGGAGGTGGAGATTGTGTTTCCTATGATCGATGTGGCTGAGACAGGAAAAATTGACCGAAAAGCTTTGACTGAGTGGGTGGTATGTGCTTCGATATTTTTCATGTCTTTTGTGAAGTTCACAATCCTCTTTTGCATATAACTCCAACTTCGTCATTCAATTTAAAATACCCTCCTATAAAATGTATATTATATAAATTCTTAAGCAACTGATAGACTTTTGATAACTAAAGACTTTCCTAATCTGACTCTACTATGTCTTACCTTTTGTCAATTCTGCAGGTTAAAGTTTATAATGGGCGAAAAGCATTAGCCCATGCTTTAAATGATACAAAAACAGCTGTAAAACAGTTAAACAAGCTAGTATCTGTGATAATAATTATTATAATGGTAGTAATCTGGCTCCTTATGATGGAAATAGCAACAACCAAAGTTCTTGTGCTTATGTCGTCCCAGCTCGTTGTAGCAGCTTTTATATTTGGCAATACATGCAAGACTATATTTGAAGCAATAGTGTTCGTGTTTGTGATGCATCCTTTTGATGTTGGTGACCGCTGTGTAGTTGATGGTGTTCAGGTAACTTTCAAATACTTTTCAGTTCTTTCATACTGAAGCAATGCAACCCCCCCCCTCCCCCCCTACCGACTGAATTATCATGTTATATATGCAGATGATAGTTGAAGAGATGAACATCTTGACAACCGTTTTCCTGAGATATGATAATGAGAAAATCTACTTTCCAAATACGGTATTAGCTACCAAGCCCATCAGTAACTTCTATAGAAGTCCAGATATGGGTGATTCTGTAGAATTCTCCATCGATTTCAGAACACCAATGGAGAAGATAGGAGCTTTAAAGGAGAAAATCAAGAAGTAAGACTGATTACTTCCTGTTTTGTGGCTTTTAGTTTTTTTATTAGCTCTAATTATTTAATTCTGCTAATGCATCTTTTACTGATCAGATATTTGGAGAAGAATTCCCAGCATTGGCATCCAAATCACAATGTGGTGGTAAAAGAGATTGAGAATGTGAACAAAATTAAGATGGCTCTCTATATGAATCACACAATGAACTTCCAAGACTTCCCGGAAAAGAACAGGCGGAGAACAACTTTGGTTCTAGAGATGAAGAATATCTTCGAAGAACTGGGCATCAGATATGATCTCCTTCCTCAAGAAGTTTATCTTCTTGAGCCCAGAAAACCAACTACTGGCACCAGAGTTTAATAGAATGGGGTGGCTTAGTCTCAATACGAGGACCACAACATTCATACACTCGCAGGAGTGGGATCACTGGAGCTGAGTTCGGAAACTATTTGTTTGATTTATTTCGCGTCTGTGAAATTTTACGAGGTTAGCTAATATATCCATGTAATGTGCTGTGGTGCCTCATGAAGGACACTACGAAGAAAACGATAACTAAGATGAATTGGATGGAGTATAATCCATTCAGATTCTCTTTTTGTCCTTTTTCCACTTTCTGCTATTTAGCCTGCAACATTGCGGTGTATGAAAAATCTCATTTAGATTCAATCTTCAATATATGAAAAATCTAAATTATCTTGAAGGATAGCCTTATCTATAAACCATGGTTATGAGATTGCCAAGTAGGCCATATAGTGGTACCAAGTTGACAGAAAATCTCAGGTTCACCTCTCATTTGATTGATCAAATTTTCAATTTCTACCTAGCTAAGCTTCGGTACAGAAATTATTGGAATGAATCGAGAAGATATTATTTACATATATACTGCAACTTCTTTTGCATAACCAATTGGCAATTACTAAGTAGAGAAGAGCAATAAAAACTAGAATGGCCTCAGTTTCGATGTCGTTGCCATTTACCACTCAGCAACTACCAAGAAGTGATGCTTTCTTGAAGCCATTGGCAGCTGTGAGACCATCAAAGGCTGTGTTGTTCAACTCAAAATCGAAAGCCGGTTTCAAAGTAGAAGCCTCCTTGAAGGAAAAGGTGGTAACAGGATTGGCAGCAGCAGCCGCGGCAGCTTCCGTGGTGATTCCTGAGGTGGCGCAGGCGGCTAGTTCTGACTTCACACCGTCCCTTAAGAACTTCTTGCTGAGCATAACTGCTGGTGGAGTTGTGCTCACAGCCATTTTGGGGGCTGTCATTGGTGTATCCAACTTTGATCCAGTCAAGAGAAGTTAAAATCCAGTACTCATCTTATCCCGATTTTAGTCATGTACTGTTTATAGATCTAATGCCGAATTATTTATGTTATGGTCTTCTACATCCTATATCTTCCCGTAATATGTTTAATGTTCCAATCGGTCTTAATCTCAATTCATGTGTTTTATGATATAACATCCGTAAGTTTCATATACTATCATTGGTTGTTCCTCTTCTAACACGACAAATTATAGGCTCGAATCTTTAAATGTCGGGATTCAATTATAATATTATATTCAAAGAACTATTGAAGGCCGATCAAGTAGAAGAAAATCACGGGAACAGTATATTATATGCAAATATATTACAAAAGTACTTGAAAAGATGAATTCAACTATATATATTTTATATGTTTTAGAATAAAGTAATAGTAATCAATAATTGATGGTCAAAGTTCAATTTCAAAAAACTCATCAATTACTTCCGATTGAAGCTAGTATTGTTTGTGTTGATCAAATATAGTTTTCTGTGCGAAATGAAATTCATAGGGTGTATATGATTCATTTAAAAGAGAAATTGTAATATTTGATAGGATTCTAATTTATTTCTCTATAATAAAGGACTAAAATACATATTAAGAAATGGAGATGGTTTTTCATGCTAGAATGATGAGTTATACACCATACACAACAAGTATAAACAACTTTATTATTCCTTGAGTTTTTTTCAATATAAATTCAATATTCATTCAATCATGTTAACAATTGACTATTCAGGAGATATTTGTTATATGAATAAAAAATCTACACTACACCACTTACTTAGTAAACAATGTCAACCACAAAAATTGAAATGTCAACCTTGCAAAAAAAAAAACTCATCCGATCAAAATTTATTAGACTTTGATTAAAAAAAATAACATATTTAATCACCCATTATTAGATATGTGACACTTATATATGGTATTTCTTTGTACTTGTATTGTATATGTCCTTTATTAATCAGATCTGAAGTAGTCAAATTTGTACTTAATTTCTTTATTTTTTATTTTTTTTGGAAGATTTAGAGTCAATGTATTAGAGTTTTCATTTTTTATAGAAGTCAAAAAATTAAAAAATTCAATCTAATCATCTTGAATCCCACGTAGTGCAAATTAAATGAAACTTTAAAATAGCTAATTATGACAATCAAATGTCAACCTTCTTAATAATTAGGCACAACTTTAAGTATTTTAAGTTAATTATCTTAAATTAATTATAACATACGTTGACCTGGACTTGTGAGTACCTTAATCATAGTACCACGTAGTAGTGTCCTGATTCTATCAAGAATATATATAGAATGTTGTAATTAAATATGGATATAAAATATATTGTGTGTTGCACAAACTAGTGCATTATTTTTCCAAATAAAATGAGATGATATTATAACTTCCACTCTTCACAACATTAAAGTTAATCTAATTTTTATATTTGATTAATCAATTTTTAATCTAAATTCGAATACTTTTAATATTTTGTAAAACAAGCGGTATTCTTAACCCACTTTATTTTCAATTGACGTGCATTATAATTACAATTTTGTTATGCCAGATCGAATCGATATTTAATTAACTCATATTCAATATATATGTTGTATTAATTTATTGGTTAACTTAATTTTAGTTTAGTTATTTATAGTTTTTCGTGAATAATGAAAATATATAAGTATATGTATGATTGTATTGACTTCGGAGTGTTTCAATTTCTAGATTGTTGTTTGACTTTAATTCTAAGTATATATAATTGTGTTGACTTATGAGTAGTGTTTGGATTTCTAGATTGTTATTTGACTTGTTATGTCATTTTTAAGTAATTTATCTAAACTTAATATTACTCCGTATGTATAACATGGCCTTTTGTGTTTCAAGGAAATGAAAGATGAAATTAAGTTTCATATATTATCGATGAGTATTAGTTTAATGATATTTGACTAAAAGTTTTTATTAGAACCTAACAAATTCAATTGTTGCGAGAAGTATATTTATTTAAAATAATTATTGTTAACATAATTTTGAACAAGTATCTAGCCAACACTTTGTGTACTTATGTGTTTCCTGTTTAAGAGACGTAAATTATAACATTATTTATTAAGGTTTATGTCAAATTGTTACATTCGAAACTAAATTGTAATTTAAGGGATAATAGCACTTTTGTTACGGATATATTCCCTATCTTCTATGTCTACCAAACAAGATATAATTATATAGGGCTTTTTGTACTTATTCTTTTGTTCAATTCTCAAATTGTCTCATCAAACTATTTTTGGTTTAAGTTGTCTCAAAAAGTCACTTAGTTTTAAATTACTCCCACAAACTTCAAATTTAAATGAAATGTTTTGTAACTAATGACAAACTTAAAATATTATATATATACGAAAGTTTGAAAATGCTTTTTAAATTTCTAAGTCCGGATCATTAAAAAATAAGTATGACATACATTCAACATGAAAAACCAAATTCGATTAAACTAGATTTGATTAAAGGCTTCAATGAAGGTTCGTTATACCGATAACTTAATAACCTAGTATCTTATCATAGCCTCTAATCGAAAAGCCTATGGCTTAACTCATGTTAGAAGAGTATTTCAACTTCGTTGAAGGTTTCCAACATCTTCTATGTGGAACTTTTGAGCGAGCACACTCTATGGAATTATACCCAAACGAAAATGAGTGGTCAAATCATTAAGTTAAGACGAATTTATCTATTGCTAGTTGAGGCCTCTGCTATCACATTCAGATTAGCTTAAACCCAATATTAATTCAATTTGTTATCGTATTCGAAATAACTTCATATCTATATAATTTATAATGAAAGAATTGTTCTATGTCCCCATTCTCAATTTTAATGGCAAAATAAATGATGAAAGAGAATAATTTTTTCTTATGTCAATATCCTTTAATGTTTTTATCAAACATGTCACATCCAAATGTCTTCATCCCAATTTTATTATCACTTACCACAAAATTATACCCTCAAGAAGTCGAGTCGCTATATGACTTTTCTTAAATAGTGCTATGTAAACGAAATACCGATACTAGCTAACATATATCCTACAATATTCTAATTCAAACATATACACATTATCCTCGACACTATATATACTCTATCACCATACTACTCCATAGTCCATATATACAACATCTTTCCTTATCTCCAACTAACCAAATTGTTTGTCCCATTTAATAAATTTAGAATCTCAATTTCATATATACATATTAAATATTTCCATATTGATTCATTTTATTCTATAACCAAAAAATCCCCATTTCCCCACCAAATATGATAGCTTATCTAGAGCGTTTCTTGCACGGAAACGACGTCGAATCAATCTCGGAGCTAGCCTACAGTAACGACGACGTTTTGACTCAATTCCAAGACGTTGACATTCAGGGCACCGTTGACTTCAACCCCACCGCCTCCTCCACCAAGGACTTCGGCGGCATGCATACATGCAAGCCTCTCGCCATCGTCAAACCACTAGTTTCCGACGACATTGCCCACGTCATCAAGCTAGCCTCGAAATCCCACCACCTCACCGTCGCAGCTAGAGGCAACAATCACTCCATCAACGGCCAAGCGATGGTCAACGGCGGAGTAGTTATTGATATGAAGTCAATGGCGAAGAACTCCAAAACCCATGTTGTAGTTTTTCAAGAAAGTGGTCAAATTACAGTCAACGGTGGAGTGTTTCACGAATTGCTCGACTCGATAACAACTCCACTAACGATTGACATTAAGTCAACGACCAAGGATTCAAAAACTACCCAAGTTGAAGTTTTTCAAGAAAATGGTCAAACCAAGGTCAACGGTGGAGTATTTAACGAATCACTCAGCTCGATAACAACTCCACTAAAGCCGACGTCCAAGAATTCTAAAACTACCCAAGTTGGAGTTTTTCAAGAAAGTGGTCAAGCCATGGTCAACTGTCCAATGGGGAAGAATTCGAAAACTACCCAAGTGGTAGTTTTTGAAGAAAATGGTGGTGGCGCCGCTGGGTATGCTGACGTGTGCGGTGGTGCAATGTGGTCGGAGGTGTTGAGAGAATGCGTTGAGAATTATGGGATGAGTCCAAGGTCGTGGACTGATTATCTTGATTTAACGGTGGGAGGGACGTTATCTAACGCCGGAGTTAGTGGTCAGGCTTTTTGTTACGGTCCTCAAACTGAAAATGTAACGGAGTTAGAAGTCGTTATTGGTAACGGTGAAACAGTTATTTGTTCGAAGACACTAAATTCTGATCTTTTTTTTGGTGTTCTTGGTGGCTTGGGGCAGTTTGGTATTATCACTCGAGCTCGAATCTTGCTTCACCATGCACCGCAAATGGTAACGATATTCGCATACTCGATCTTATTTTGTGGGATAAGACCGTACATGTAGAATGAAATTAAACTTTTTATTTCGATCAATTTGAAACAATCTTCTAGTTATCATGTGCTAAGTTTGCGTACAATCGGACCCTTTAATTAGTTAGTGATAAATTTATTATTTAGAGTGATCGAATTAACAATGCTATATTTGTTTGGTTTAAAAATTGGAACTTAGTTTTTTTTTTTTAATTGTGTGTACTTAAGGTACGGTGGTTGAGGGTGGTGTACACTGAATTCAACGAGTTCACCCGGGATGCCGAGTCGCTAATGACCCCCGGGATCGAAGGGGACTCGTTTGATTACATAGAAGGGTTCATGTTTGTGAACAGTGATGACCCGGTAAACGGGTGGCCAACGGTTCCATTAAACCGACAACAGCGGTTTGACCCGACTCAGTTACCGAGTTTTGCTGGACCCGTCTTATATTGCTTGGAGGTGGCTCTGCATTACTCTGACCGGGACCATCCATCTACAGTTGATATGGTAAGTCAATTTTATTTATGTTAATGTTTTGAGTTTTCATAAGAACTTTTTGTTTTCTTATTGGTTGTGGGGTTTGATGTTTCGATTGTGGCATCTACTATTTGTTTTATCATTAATTATTATAGCAATCTATATTCGATATTTATTTTATAGACATTTTTTAAATTCATAATTTTATGGTACGGCTTTGTCTCAAAATATGTGGTGTTGTGTGATATCACTTGCGCAGTCACATTGGTTCAGGCCTGTTCACTCGAACATAAAATTTTTTTTTGAAAAAAAAGTATTATATATATTTAAAGAAAAATTAGTGTAAGAACTACCATTTAAGCTTTTATTTCAATATATTTAAGTGTCTTGAACAATCATTTTAAAAATTATATCGATTTCAAACAGACACTTTAGAACTCCTGGATCCGTCGCCACTATGTGATATATGTGACTTATGACTAAATATATACTCCCTCCGTTTCTTTTTATTTGATTGTTTGAGCATTTTTGCTATGTTTCTTTTTATTTGATTGTTTACAATTTCAATGCACTTTTTACAATCCCAATGCACCTTTTTACAATTTCAATGCATCTTTTTATAATTCCAATACACATTTTTACAATCCCAATGTAATTTTTTACAATCTCTTAATAAAGTACTTTTTCCCCAAACAATCAAATAAAAAGAAACGGAGGGAGTATAATACTTGTAAAATAGAGCAATAATTGATGATAATATTGAGTTTCTTTCCTTTTCTGTACATGGGGGTGGGGGGTGGGGGTGGGGGTGGTGGGGTACAAAAATGGGTTGAGATGGTGACATGATTTTCTTCACGTAAGGTGGATGGAGTACTAGATATGGTCAGTGTTAGATAGATACTAGATATATGAGATATGGTAGATTGGTGTCCACAGATGAGCATATTTGGGACCAATCCCATATTATTCTCTACAAATGGACTGTCAAAATAGTCAAAAAAGCTTCACGTTCCAAAATCCACGTTTCGATTCTTCAATTGTTCATCTCTCTGACCCTAAAACGACCCCTCTATCTCCCTCAAATCTGGAGGGGACTACATCGATTCCCCTACAGGAATCTATATAATGCTTTCCTACGAAGTAAATCGTCGAAATGGTCCTAAAAAATCGATCGAGATTATCATTCGATCATGGAAAATTTAGAAGTTGTAATTTAGTCCTCCAAATTAGATAAAATTGTAACTTAGTCCAAAAACTAATGGAGCTGTTAAGATTTAATGGTGACGTTTGTCACTAAAGATGGAAGTCAAGTGCTCAAGTACTGTTAAACTTAACACCTCCCTCAATTTTTTTGACTACTTCGCAACTCTTGCCTAATTTGGGGGACTAAGTTGTAACTTTTAAACTTATGCTAATCAAATGACAACTTTTATCCAATTTCTGCGATCATATCACCAACTTCCTCGTTTACTTATATTCTGATTTCAATTCCTTATGAAATTACTACCATGCATTGGATTTTCTGACAATTGAAAAGCTGTCCATGCGCTAGTCCTTAATTTGAAGATGTTGTACTTGTTTTTTTTTTCGTTTGTGAAATTATGTTTAATTTGTGTCGTTTTGCATGCATGATGACATATTTTGGTCAGGTGCAAAAACAGTGATTTTAGTACTAACATCATTATCACTTTGCTGACGCTTTCTTTTTTCTGTTTTTGGGGACCCCAAAAACAACAATTTCAACAAAATGCCAGATTTGCCATCTTTTTTATTTCTGTAATCAAGTGTTTGTATTTTTTTTAAGGTGGTGGACAGATTACTGAAACGATTGAGTTTCTGTGATGGATTGAGATTTGAAGTTGACCTGAGCTATGTGGATTTTCTGTTACGTGTGAAGCGAGCAGAGCAGGAAGCCAGGGACAATGGTATATGGGACGCACCTCACCCATGGCTCAATATGTTCATTTCCAAAAACGACATTGCTCGGCTCGACCGACTCGTATTTAAGAAACTCTTGACCGGTGGCGTTGGCGGGCCTATTTTAGTCTACCCTCTTCGTCGTGACAAGTAAGTTCTATATATATTTCGAATGACCTATTGAATTCTTTTTTATTTGGAATAAGATTGTAGTGTCATATAAAATGTAACTGACCTGTATAAGCGTTCTATGATTGACGGAAGAGATGTAACAAGATAAAAAAAAGAAGGGAATAGGATTGATTGTGAAGTTACATTTTGGCAAATGGTCCTCTTGGCCAACTTATTAACTCAATGATCATATTGATTGATGGGACCAATTGGTTCCATGGAGATGCTTGTTGACAATTGATTGGAGCTTAGATTTGCCACTTGGATGGCCTGCTTCATCAATAGTTATACATCACCTAATGCTTTATTTGCATCTATACCATGAATTATATATGGACTATGTAAAATTATTTTTAATGAATTTATAAAAAGAATCTATGATTTTTGGATGCAAATAAATGCTCATATGATCATTGACTTTGAAGTGTTTGGAAAAAAAATAATTTATGACTTTTTTATTTGGAAAATTAGTTTGTTGTTGTAAAATAAGTTTGACTGAATTACATAGATTTTAGACATTGTTTTAGGTCTTGAAAATCTATCTTTTTGTAGAAAATGAGATTACATGGAATGTAGCTATCTATGTTCAGTTTTGTTACATAAGTCAGGACAATAAATAGTATTAATATTAGCCAGCCCACAAACAATGACACCTTAATTTGTCCTTTCTTTGCTTCAAAGATTGTATCAACTAACTATAAAAGAAATATTGATATAGGGTCTATTATTATTAATTAATTCATCACCTTTTCCATTTTAATGTTTATCTATGTCTGGCTTAAAAAGTATGTGGTCCTATGCCATGAAACAACTAATTTGTTAACTTTATATTCTTCTTCAAATTCAAATACTCGTCCTTTTTCATACATCGTTATTCTTCGAAATTATAACTATTAGAACAATTCGATATTTTATAGGTGGGACGCTCGGACATCGGTTGTATTGCCAAAGGGCGAGGACGGGGATGGAGGCATATTTTATCTTGTAGCATTGCTTAGATTTAGTCCTCCCTATCCAAAGGGTCCTCCGGTTGAAGAATTGGTGGCACAAAACAGGGAAATTTTGAGTTGTTGTATTAGAAATGAGTTTGATTTGAAGTTATATCTCCCTCATTATGAGTTTGAAGAAGAGTGGAAACAACACTTTGGGGATAAATGGGATACATTTGTAGAAAGAAAAACTAAGTTTGATCCCAAATGTATCCTTGCCCCTGGACAATTGATTTTCAGGAGGAACAACCAGCTCTAGTATTATTGGGCAAATAATTATATAAATATATCATTTGTAGTATTTTGAAGCAATTGTACATAACTATTATGAAGCAAAATTACCTAGTTAATTGAACTAATCCAAAAGGATTTATCTCAAATTATTGAGCTTCATAACTCATATCTTATGGTATCTTATTTTTTCGCATTCTATGTTCTGTCAAGTTGCTTGTCATGTATTAGATTTTTTTTTCAATTAGCTAGTCAGTACAAATTTAAATGAAGGCGATGTAGCAGACTTTATTAAGACGAAGTTATTTATTTATTACGAATAATTGGAACATATGCCTCAAAGATGTGGTATATGTACGTAATTTTCACCATGCATTCTAATCATCATTATTAGATGCTTTAATTTATAATGCAAAACCAGTCATCCTGAAAGTGAACTCACGTATTCTGGTCTTGATTGCTCTATCTAAAAAAATGTCGTGTATGTAATTTTAAAGTTTGATATATAGTTCACTTTATAAATAATGAACTTAAACAATATGATGTTGTACTTAGTATAATATGTTTACTCGGAGAAAGATGCATTAAAAGAGGTTAATTTTAACAATTAACATAATAATATTGATTCAAATTAAAGGGTGAATATTTTTTCTAAGAATATATTACTATATATTTTTCTCGATATAGATGTCCTTAGAGAAAGCATGTTTTGGTTTATATTTTAAATGTATGTTTTATGCGTTCAATAATATGTTAAAAACGACTTGTATTAGGTGTTCATAAATGATAAAATTAGCACAAGTTTGTGCCTTGGATGGTGTCCTATGAATAGGCTTCACTGCCTAATACTCCCTCCGTTTCTTTTTATTTGATTGTTTGGAGGAAAAGTACTTTATTAAGAGATTGTGAAAAATTACATTGGGATTTTAAAAAGGTGTATTGGAATTGTAAAAAGATGCATTGGAATTGTAAAAAGGTGCATTGAAATTGTAATAGGTTGCATTGAAATTGTAAACAATCAAATAAAAAGAAACATGGAAAAAATGCTCAAACAATCAAATAAAAAGAAACGGAGGAAGTATTTGGACATTTTCATTTGTTAAGAAATCCATTTGCATGAACTGTCATGCATTTAGCACGTAGTACAACGTAGTCCAAATTTGTTATCGGAAAAGCAAGCCAATCAGTCAAAATTCAAAAAGATGATTAAGTAAATTTAGTCAAATGCTTAACGTTGAGTAGACTACACTGTGCACTTTTGATTGATTATATGAAAGCTGAGTGGAGTTCATACTATCAGTTTTAGTTTTTATACAGTGCCGGCCCTTACCCATGGCCGGGGGGCGCGGTCGCACTAGGCCCCCGTTTTGGAGGGGCCCCAAAATTAAAAAAAAAATTCTATATACATTTTTTTACTGATTTAAAAATTAGAAATTAAATTATATATTTAAAAATTATATTTATTAAATAAGTATTAAGTTTATAATTTAGAATTGAAAAGTGTTGAACTAACATCGATATAAAAACATTAGCACTAAAACTATGAACTCGGTTAACTATTAATATTATAACGCTATTATTGTAACATTTAATAATCAAATTCCGTAGAGAAAACATGAAATATTATTTAATGAGATTAGGATAAATAAGAATCCGAAGACAGATGTATTGTCTACTTAGCTTACTAATACTCTTTTAGTCTTTCGGCCTTTCTTAAACAATATATTAATTGTATAAGTAGAATAGAGCAAATTTACTCATAATCTGATATCAGAGTCAATGCAATACTGTTGTTTTAATAAAATAAAATACTTGATTCATTCGATGAATTGGTATCCGGTGAGGCACAGTGCTTTGTCAATTTGAAGAATTAGCTAGAATCGTGTCATTAAATAGGTGATATAATTCCTTTTTCTCTTGTTAATTTATTTATTTTAATTAATTTTATACTTTATTTATGTTCATTAATTAAGTTATTTTATATTCAATTTTTTACTTGTTTATTAATAATTGTTTGACTATTTTATAAGATGTTGTCTCGCAAATATTTATCCGAAAATGATAAAAGAAGAAAAGAAAACGTGAAAATGAATTGGTTATATCACAAAAAAGAGCTCTTGAAAAATTCTTTTCTAAAAGTAATCCTATAGCTAGTGATCAGTTATATGAAAATTTGATGGAAGAAAATATAGTTTCAAGTGATAAAAATGTAGTCTTAAGTGAACTTGATAATGAAAACATTATGCCATTTGAACTCAATAATGAAAATTTAGCTTATAATAGTGAATCTTTACCACATTTTAATATTCGAGACCCGAGAACTTAGAAAAATTTAGCTTAAAAAATGAGTTCTCGAAAAATTTATTTTTATTATATATATCGAGGGCCTCATTTTCAATTTTCGCACTAGGCCCCAAAAATCTATGGACCGGCCCTGTTTTTATATGAGAACTTTAAAATATTATTATATACTCGTTACACTTTATCATATGAGTCTTCACAAAAAGAGACTTGTTTTAGGACTAGTGGACTTGGGCTACCTGTCTTCGATACAAGATTTTATTTTTTTACGAGACTCTACTACTCTACCCTACAAGAAATGAGAGCATTATTGTTACCCGGACTCTTAAATAATTGAGATATGTCTCGAAGAAAAAATGTTATTATTATTATAGTATTATAATAATTTGATTGTGACAATCACAATAATGTACGAAGAGTAAGTAAAATATGTTGAAATTGATAGAATTGTTGGTGTTTGGAACCAGCTAAAATCCAGTAAGTTACATAAGTACAAAAGGATTGTTTTGTTTAGATTTGAACTTTACAGTTGTAGTAGGCTTTGTAGCCAAGTTGATGATGAAGAAAAAAGGGCAGATAGAGATAAATGTTGAATTTGATACGATCGATTTCATCGTCCAATCTTATTAAACCCCACAAGATTTCTTTCACAACTGTATTACTTCCTACCTCCTTCAATTATCATTAGCCAATCACAAATTTTATTTCTGTATAATAAAAAATAAAGGAATAACTAATACTTTCTCCATTTTTTAGCACGAAAAAATATATACGGTTTATTAGCTCAGATAGTTTTATAAATTCTCTGTTTATACTATTCGTATATAATTATTATGGCTTTCGAGACATAATTCAATTTTATATAACAGCCTAGTCTTAATGTACGATGTGACTATTCATTCTTATTTAAATTTCATAAAACGTAAAATTTCGTAACAAAATAATAAATATGAAAACTCAAATTCTCTAATCCTCCTCGGTAGATTCTTGCTATATTTAACTCCTCACCTGCAGGGAGCAACCAGAGGGATTCACCTATTATTATGGAGTGATTGACTTACTATTACATTCTCTGAAAAAAGTGACAATCAATAGACAAAAAGTTTTAATAAATTCAATCTGACATCACACCTAAATACTAGTAGTAGGGTAGGTCAACGTTCAGAATGAACGAGGTGTTTGTAATGGTGCCATGGAGTAACTAAGTTTGTGGCGAAAATATCATAAGTTCGATAAAAGTATGGTGCATAGTGACTATTCATAAGATTTGAAAATTTGAAAATAAATTTATTTAATGGTTCAGATTTAGTTAACATAAAATTAACATCAAATTAATTAATACACAAAAATCAACTAACCTCTAATGTGATGTTCTTACGATATAATTCTATTTTCTACATATAAAGTGTATCGAATAATATAAGTTATAGATGATTTTTAAAATAGCTCAGTTTGGTTAATATTTTATATTTGTTGGCTGGCAATCATTTATGTTTAAAGATATTATTCCAGCAATCACCAACTTTCGATTGTAATTTCTATCGCATTAATATATGTAACCTCTACCATTTGAGAAAAAAACCATCACCAACTTTGAGGAAAACAAATTTTCCCTTTCATATGTAGCTAACAACCTAACGTGTTAATTGAATTCTTATAACTAGACTTTATCCATTCATTTGTTGGGCTAAATGGTGATTGGTTTGGTATCCGTATGTCTTATAACTAGACTTATCCATGAGTCCAACTAAGCAGACAAGGCCTTGCTCGGCCCTTTCTAAATTGTGCGAGCCTCCAGCTGGCTTCCGAGCTCGTTAGCCTATCAATCTCACATGTCGAGTCGGCTCAATAGATGGGGAAGAATTTTTATTAAATATTGTTATACTTTTTCTAAGATTTCAAGTTCTTGTTACTATCATATCACTAATATTTCTTTTATGAATGTTGATCCCTATTGCAAGTTAACTTGTTTATCCACTCAACAATTGGTGATAAGTAGCAAGGTGATTGAGGCAGAGATATATATATCGACCAGGGCCGGTCTATAATTTTCGGGGCCTAGTGCGAAAATTGAAACTGGGGCCCTCGGCAAATTTTTTTTCGAGGATTCATTTTTATCCATTGAAATGAATATTAAAAATTACACAAAAAATATCTTAACATTATTTGATGCAAAATTGTTACACAAACGGTATCTTCAAATCCATTATCAACTAAAATATCTCCCGTTTCATGGTCAAGATTTTCCTAAGTTCTAGGGTTGTGAAAATCAAAATGTGGAAAAGATTCATTATTGTAAGCTAAATTTTCATTATCGAGTTCATTTGGCATAATATGTTTTTATTATCAAGTTCTCTTGACACTATATTTTGATCACTTGAAACTACATTTTTCCCTCAAATTTTGATTTAACTGATCACTAGCTATAAGAATACTTTTAGTAAGCAGTAGTTTTGTCCATGGTTCAAAGTTTCTTTTACAAATATAGTTTCGAAATTATAAAATTAAGAAACGTTTCGGAAACATTATGTGCAACGACCCACTCGGGCCTCCTGAGGTTAGGCTCGATATCAACGCCGTAACAGAGTCACCACTCGATGGATGACTCGATAAACTTACGTAAAACATAGGAGTAATAATTTTAAATAGTGATCGCAAGGCCCTTATACGGGCTTGACTCGATTAGGACTCAAATTGACCGAACGAGCAAACTACTAACGAGTTTTAAATAAAACGAAACGAGTTATTAAAGTTATATAATTTATTATTATATTTTAAATCAGATAATTAACCCATGTTATTACATTATGGAAACATTTAAGAAACGATGTAAAAATGTAAAAAGTCAAAATAAATTATACGTATATTTTTTAAAAAAAATTGAATAAACATAAATATTACTGTAGTATATATAAGTTTAAACTACTCTAAAAATAAAATAAAATATTTTGAAATCAATGCTATATATGTTAACAAATCATTAAATTTTATGGAAAATATATATATCATTTAATATTATTTGTAAGAATATCTAAAAGTTAGATCTAAAAACAAATAGACAATTGTAATTATCTAACATGTTAAACGTGTGAGTTATATGTTATATATGTATATTGGCAAAAGGTTATGAATAATTATTTTAATCATTAATAAACTCTTTTTAAACAAATTCCTTTAGTTCATATATGTCTAATAAAATTGAAAACTTGAACTTATTCTACGAAAAAAATTAATTTCGAAATACAAATATTTCGTTTTCATAATTTCAAAAATGAAAATTTTCGTATGTTTCGTAGGAAATTCTATAGAAATTTTGGGCCCCCTCTAAAACGGGGACCTAGTGCGGTTGCGCTCCCCCGCCATGGGTAAGGGCCGGCCCTGATATCGACGTTGGGGTCGAATTCTTGTAGAGACAATACTTTACTAAAATATTGTAGAGTTTAATTTTAATTTCGTGGCCCGTTGGTCGTCTCCTTTACAGAACTGCTAATAAAACACATCTCTCGATTTACACCACGTCTGGTCAATGAACCTCATTGGTAGGGGACATTGACTTCATAAAACAAATACGAATACCTATCATACGTGCGCCAATGCTTCAACACATACACATTTTTTCACCCTGCTAACAATAACAAAATGAAGATGTATAGCACCAAAAACAACAAAAAAAAACATCATAACTCCATGGTGAGAGATGAGACAGGAAAATTCATTCAACACCAGCAAGAAATAAAGCTGGATTGAGGCCATTGAAAGGTCTTGTATTAAGTTGTATATGTAATTGAGCTTAGCTACCAAGCATCTATACTGCCCCCACCCATGGAGCCTGCCATTATTAGAAGCATACTAAAATACTATTCCGTCCGTCCTTTAATGATTGCTACATTTTGACTTTTTATGGTCAACAAAACACGATTTCAAACATAAATATTTCCTACTTTACATATGAAAAAATTATAAAAAGTTGATTGTTCAAAAATATATATTGAGACGAATCTAACAAGATATCATATAACTATATTATTTCTTATTGGTTAATCAGAATTATTGATTAAAGTTTTTAAAATTTGATTATGTAAATCAAAATGTACCACTCATTTATGGACGGAGAGAGTACAAAGGTGGTTGTGAATGTAAATGACTAATTGACATAAAACATTATTGTCCTATAAATCGTAAACGACTGCAATATGCCAAGGAGTTAGGCAATACTTGGGCACATCACATATGCAAATGTCTATGTTCATTCAAAATTTGGACATGCCATTCGTGTGTGTATTATTCGTGTATTGGGATCACACGACATATCCTATATGTCAATTCATTGTACATAATTATCGATTAAGGCTATACTAGTCAAGACATTTTGTAATCACTTAGTTGCAACTTGCAACCGCTACTCATCGATGCCACATAATTATTGATTAAGTATATCAGTCAGATATTTACATGACATGAAATCTTATGTAGTGGGAGATCCGCAACCGCTACTCATCAAATACACACTACATAGGCATTGGGCTAACATTATAGTCTGCAAACTGTGTTATTAGATATAAGTCCCGTGTGACAACTCAACTAAGTAAGTGTTGGTAGGAGAAATCGGACTCATGACCATGCGATCGTAAGGTCGATTACTTTAATAACTTTCCCATATGTTATTCTTAGTTTATAGAATTTTAGATTTAGCCGCATGTTAAATTTTAGGGTCTTTTGTTAAATATGAAAACTGAAAGATGAAGTTTGACTATAAGTGACTAAATATTGAATGTCAGAATTTGAGTTATAACTGAATATGAAACTAAAAATATTTAGATGTTAGATAACAGCTTAAGGAAAAAAACTTACATTAAATTGCATTACCAACTTTGTCTCTACCTTAATTTATGTATATATATATAATTAATACTATATGCTAGATAATAATAATACTATTAACTAAGAACGATAATAATATAAAAATAGTAATAATAATATTGATGACAATAACAATAATACTAATAATAATGACACTTCACAATGATAATAATACTAATAGAATTCACAAATATAGCAGTAGCAAAAATAATAGTTAATAGAATAATAATAACAATAATTACAGTAGTAGTAACAATAGTGAATAATAATAATAATAATAATAATAATAATAATAATAATGACAATGAATCAATGATCATACTAAAAGTAATAATAATATTATAAATGATAATATTCAGTATAATAATAATATTTGTAGTGGTGATAATTATAATATTCCCTCCTTTTTCGATATGCTTGATTGTTTGGGGAAAACGTACTTTATGAAGGAATGTTGCAAGATTACTAATATGCCATCAAATAAATGTGTTGAAGTGTTACTTTATTAGGGACAAAAAGTACTTTATAAGGACAAAAAAGAGAAAATATGCTTAAAATTTATTGGAAATATAAACAATGTAACATTTTGAAACATGTTAAAATTTCTAAACAATCAAACATACTGAAATAGAGGAAGTAATTAATAACATTCATAATAATAATAACGATAATAATAACAATAGTAATAACTGTTATTGCAGTTATTAATATTTATTGTAGAGTTGGGAATTTAAAGGAATAATAAAACCTCAAAAAGTTAGTGTATGACAAATATGTAAAAGTGAGATTCATCAATGTAGTATAATTTGGTTAAGAGGACAAAATAAACTTAAGACTTTTAAATTAAAAATTTGTAAAAAATGTATGTTCATTTATTTAGTATTTAATACGGAGTGTAATTGAATACTCCTAATAAACAATCTTTAATAAAATAAGTAACGAATTAATTAATTTTAAGTGTTTAATGAATTTAACTAACATATCCGCCAATCCATAACTTTCAAAAATTGAAGGGACAAATTAAAAATATTAGACGTTTCAGTGGACAAATTGAAATGTTCGCAAAATTACGGTGTGCCAAATGAAATTAATCCTATATTTGTATTGATTTCTACTTCGCTTTCTCATTGCTCGTTATTACCAATTTCTTCCCTTTTTTGCTCAATCATAAACATAAAGTTGTGTAAAAAACCCAATAAATTGTTTGTATAATTCACTCCAATTATTTCAGATCTTCCCAAGGTCACCTCTTGATGTAGCATTTGATCAGATCTACACATTCTTGTTGGGTTTTTGTTGTTGTGTGTGCATATATATGAATCATTTGTATATATATATATTCATATATGTTTTTAAATGATGGGTTTTTGTTTTGTGTGTATATATGTGGACCATTTGTAATTTGCTTGAAAATTCATTAGCTGTGAGTATTTGGTGAAGCAAAATAAGGGAAGATCTATGAATGATTGAATTTGGTATTATATTTCTAGGGGTTTGAGCAAAGATTTGATTTTTTTGGTTCTGTAGATTTGAATAAGTCCTTTTTGTTCATTGATGTATCAAATGTTAAAGATCAGGAGCTAGGAATTGGAAAGATTGGATTTTTTTGTTAAAAGGGTTCGGTTCTTGTGTGTTTTTGTTCTGTGTATGAGGATTTTCTGCTGTTTATGTTTCGGTGAAGACGGAGAAGAAGAAAAGCTTATTAAAAATAACTGTGGTGATAATTTTGTTGGTAAGGTGAATAAGAGCAAGATGGATAATATTCCGGCGAATGACATTTTTGAGGATGCTGAGTTTTTTGAATTAAGGCAATTCGAAATACTACGAAGAAGGGAGAGGTTAGGAGTATTGGCTAGAGGGGGAAGGGATGGTGCAGAGAATGATAATTTGTTGGGACGTGAAGTAAATGAGGGTCGGTTGGGAGACGAGAGTGGTATTTTTGAGGAGATGACGTTTGCGGGTGGGAGTGGTAGTCACTCGGGCTTATTGGATGTTAATTTGAATCTGGGGTTGAGTGAGGAGGCATCTACATCAGCTACACTTCCACAAAGAGAGGATGTTGATCGCGATTCTCAGAATAAGCGCCCCAAAGTTCATTCATTTGCATTGTAAGAATATGCCTTTCGTGTTTTAAGTACTCACACATATTTTGGGTGCCATTCTTGTGCATTGATTTGATAGAGTGATGGCCATTGCTCCTCTCTTTTGTGAAACTCCCATAAAAATCAGACCTTTATATGTTAGCTCGGTATATTTCAGTATATCGGAAACCAATCCACTACCTATCTGCAGGTTCTTGGTAGTAAACTAGTAGTAAAGTGCATTGAAATTATCATTCGTTCATATGTTTTTCATCAATTATTATACAACATACAAAATTGAAGTTGGAAATTCAAACAATCGACCATTAAATTTTAAAACTTGACGATCTAGGGATGTAGAAAGTAGTTTTACCAATGTGATTCCTAGTTAAATCAACCTATTTGAACTGTCATAAAAAATTATAGAAGAATAATTACTTCAACATCATGAAGTAATATTGCATGTTTAAGACAGACTGAAGGAGCAATAGTGCACGCTTAATATTGCAGTGTAAGTGGAGTTACATTAGTTTTTTCCAATGCAATCAAACTTACGAACTGTAATAGAACACTACAAGGGAGTTATTACTTCAAACTGTTGATTTAGGATTGCACTAGATGACATGCTTCCCTATATTTAGTTGCATTAATTAGTTGGTCTCATTCCAATACTAATCCTGGAATAAAAAATTCTTCATATCTATCATTGCTGCTGAGTAAATCGAATTTCAATCCTTCTATCTCTTTATACTTTAGTTTGTTATTGCAGTCCAATTGAAAATTCTTACTGAGTCCAACTCCAGCTACCACCTTGACACTTTTAAGTGCCATTGATCATTAAGACATATATATTGAGTTGGTTGACACTTGACACTTCATTTTTCTTCACCGTCTTGCCTCAAATGTTGGTTTCATGCGTGTCAGATGCTTAAAAGTTGTAAATGGATTTCTAGCTACCCAAGGCCGCCATAGTGTAATTTTCAATATTGTGTTAGTCATGGTCATGGAGATGAAATTTCAGCTTTGTTATTGCTGAGTTTCACATGATTGATTTGATGGAAATCATGTTTATATGATTTTTTCCAGGGGTTGGAACATTCCTTCAGAGAATCAGTCAATAAATGAAATTTCTGGGAATGAGGCTCTATTTGATTCTGGTGGTGGAATGGAAGGTGAAGGAGATGATAACAACGGGTTAAATGGTGAAGATCTAGAAATTCGTATGGATCTTACAGATGACCTGTTGCATATGGTAAGCATGTCGTGGCTTTTAGTTATTAGAAACAAAGTGTAGCCGACATATTTGAAATCATGTTCGTCTGTTGTTAGGTTTTCTCTTTCTTGGAACATGTTGATCTATGTCGAGCCGCAAAAGTTTGTCGCCAGTGGAGAGCAGCCAGTTCACATGAAGATTTTTGGAGGTTCTTGAACTTCGAAAACAGACCTCTATCACCACCACAATGTAAGAACTTATATAATTCTGCCTGGTTTCATTGTTGAGATTATTTGACTAGTTGTTCCTTTTCTTTACACATGGTAACTCTATACCCTGTTTTGGATGAATTATCAACATCATATTTTGGCATAACTGTAGTTGTAGTTTTTGTCTGACGCTTATCATACAATTGCTCAGTGCTTTGTGAGAGAAGCAAACTTTGGTTATGCTATGAACATTTTGAGGAACCTGTATTTGATGTCTCTTTGATTTGTTCTTGGAACATGGTCATTTGTAGTTCCTACTTGTCTGTTGGTAGCATCTCAGTCAGGGACTTGAAAGTTGCTAATATAACTCCGGCAAGCTGAAGTTTCAAAAAAAAATATTGTAGAAAGTAGGAACTGCAGTTTTAATTGTCTCTTGAATGCTGACAATTGGTCTACCACTAAATGATTGAATAATTCATACCGGATAAAACTATATTACACATTAAAATTCATGTACTCTGCTTGAAAATTTGAGGGTTTTTTGTTCTATTATCTAACAAAGTTTGTGTCAATGTCGTTATTAGTGGTGATGTTAAAGAAGTTTATTTGTTGATAGTTTTTCATTTGATCTAATTATGGGTGTGTTTATTCTTGCTGTGAGTGTTCCAGTGGATGTGCGTTTAATTGACATAGATTCTTACATCTGCAGTTGAGAACATGTGTTACCGCTATCCGAATGCTACTTCAGTTAATGTGTATGGTACCCCAAACATCCATGCACTAGGAATGGCATCAGTCTCCTCATTAAGGTAAATGGCGTTGTTGGATCTTTCGTTTTTGTAGCTGGGTTTGGTTTATTCTGATATATCTTTGTTTTTCAGAAACCTCGAGGTTTTGACATTGGGAAGAGGGCAACTTGGCGAGAGCTTTTTCCAGGCCTTAACAAGTTCTTTTTTGTTGAAGAGTTTGACAATTATTGATGCTACTCTTGGAAGTGGGCTTCAAGAGATACCTTTTCACCACGATAGGTTACATGTTCTTCATATTGTAAAATGCCGTGTGATTCGTATATCTGTCAGGTGAGAAGTTTACCTAATTATTTTCTATATGTGAACGAGGCTGTCCAGATTAATGAGTTAAACGAAATTGGCATATGTTGCAGGTGTCCTCAACTGGAGACCTTGTCTCTCAAGCGCAGCAGCATGCCACATGTTGCTCTCAATTGTCCCCTACTTCGACATCTTGACATGGCCTCTTGTCACAAGCTTTCAGATGCTGCAATCCGTTCTGCAATAACATCTTGCACACTTCTGGAATCACTGGATATATCAAATTGTTCAGGTGTCAGTGATGAGACTCTACGGGAAGTAGCTAACACTTGTGGGAATCTGCACAATTTTGATGCATCTTACTGTCCCAACATCTCGCTTGAGGTACATTTCTTGAACTATCTTCTGATTCAATTCGAACATGAGTAAAGTTTGATCACAGAACTAAATTGACAAATCCTTTTTCTGTTGAAAAGTCTGTGAGATTGCCAATGTTGACGGTCCTGAAGCTTCATAGCTGTGAAGGGATAACATCTGCTTCAATGGCTTCTATAGGCCATAGCTATATGTTGGAGGTTTGACACGTCCCTTTGTTATTTAATATTTGCCGACTAAATAAAATTGCCATTTTCAAGGCGACTCTTTCCATGTCCACTAAGTACTGCATTATATGTTGGGATTATTTTAGGTTTTGGAGTTGGCTAACTGCAGCTTACTGACATCAGTGTCCTTGGAGCTGTCACGCCTGCAGAATATAAGAGTTGTCCATTGTCGCAAGTAATGATTCTCTCTGTGTCTGACTCCTCAAGCGGGATTTTTCCTTAGCGTCTTTATATAGATTTCTGGGGAGTTTCTTTTTGAATGAATGAATTCTAACCTTACTGATCTTGTATATCTTAAATAATGACTGCAGGTTTATTGATCTGAATTTACGTAGTAATGCTCTGACATCAATTACTGTGTCTAATTGTCCATCACTCCAGAGAATCAATATCACGTCAAGTGCTCTCAAAGTGTGTACTGCTCCCCTAAATTTTTTCTCTTCTATTAACTGTTAAGCACATCACTTATTGTGAAGTAGTAGATAGTCTATGCACTTTATTTGTATCGATTGGGAAGCAGCCTTCCTGTTATCACAGGGCTAAAGGTTGCACGCAGTCCAACCCCCTCTACCCTCTCAGGCAGGAGCCCTCTTAGGGGGCATGTTGTGTTGTTGTTGCATGTTAATTGATAAGCAGTTTCTTAAGCCGTCGTTTTGTACTATGTTGTGCAGAAATTGGTGTTGCAAAAGCAGGAAAGTTTGACCAATCTGACTTTGCAATGCCCCTCTTTGCAAGAAGTGGACCTTACTGAATGTGAATCTCTTACAAATTCGGTGTGTGAAGTTTTTAATGACAGTGGTGGATGCCCTGTTTTACGAACTTTGATTCTTGATAGTTGCGAGGTTTGTCATTTCCTTGCCTACTGCCATGTTAAATTTGTATGTGTCTTGTCATGCCCTGGTTTGAGATATGTTTATATAAGTAAGCATTGTGGTTTCACAAGATTTGATATTGATATCAGTATAGACATAAGCTTTACTACCATTTTATTTCTGTGTTCACAAATGGTTTCAAAGAATCTTTTTTTATTTTATTATTTTTATGGTGGGTTTGCATGTTGTCGTAAGTCGTAGTCATACATTGCATTTGTATTTGTCTATTTGACAGGCACTTCTTATTGCTCGAACAACTGAATCTGTTGTCTTCTTTATCACTCGATGACCACAATGCAATCCCTTTTTTCATGATCTTAAGTACAGACCCCTAATAATTTAGTGTGGATAATTTTAAATTTACATGCATGCACACCGTACAGATATTCTTGAGTGTTATAACTTTACATGTTACTAAATGATTTCTTTTTATTCAGAGCTTGACCGCGGTGGCATTCTGCAGCACTTCTTTGAATACTATTTCACTGGCTGGTTGCCGTGCTGTAACTTCTCTTGAACTCAGATGTCCTTTCCTTGAACAAGTTTCACTATATGGCTGTGATCACCTAGAAAAAGCATCATTTAGCCCTGTAAGCGCGATTATTCTTTGTTTGCCACTTTGTGTTTCTGCCTGATCAATATATCCGGTGGAATCTTTTTTCTTTGTTTCTATCTTTCTTTCCTTTGTTTTCCATGTTCATTTGTATGATCTCTTCAGATACCTGCTACACTATCTGTTCCTTTGTTTTCCATGTTCATTTGTATGATCTCTTCAAATACCTGCTACACTATCTGCTTACACCATTGTGCGCCTTCTGCATGACTTCACGTTCTTTCTTTAATTTATTTGGTTACCGAGTGTCTTTGCTGTGAATCTAATGTAGTTACGACTCCTTCATTGGAACTACTGGAATTCTAATGTAGTTACAACATGATGTTTGGTTCATGTTGCAGGTTGGTCTTAGGTCTCTCAATCTGGGAATCTGCCCAAAACTGAATGTGCTCCATATTGATGCCCCGCAGATGGTATCACTTGAATTGAAGGGTTGCGGAGTTTTGTCCGAAGCATCTATTAAGTGTCCCTTTCTTACATCCTTGGATGCTTCATTTTGCAGGTGATGATAGCCAACTAGCTCTTCTACTTCACTTTATGTAATTGAACTCCTCTCTTTATTCTCACTGCTTTTATCTGCTTCTATTTTTCAGCCAATTTAAAGATAACTGTTTGGCTGACACAACTGCTTCTTGCCCGATGATTGAGTCGCTAGTTTTAATGTCCTGTCCCTCTGTTGGCTCTGTGGGACTTCTGTCTTTGCGCTCTCTGCCAAAACTGACCTACCTTGACTTGTCCTATACATTTCTCGTAACTTTGCAGCCTGTCTTTGAATCCTGCCTATATTTGAAGGTATGTTTTCTCCTTTTTATTTATACCTGCTTTTTGGATATTTTCAGGAACAAAATTTCCTGAACCGTTCAGGATCTTTAATAGTGGTGTTAGACAATTTGAGTCAACAAATAATTGAGTACCGCTTAAGAGCTGAACTGAAAATTTAGGCCAACAATTTCCAATATAGCGTCAGCTTACTTCTCTGACAACAAAGATAGATCGATCAATTAAAAACAAGATGAGGAACTAATTGAAAGGCCAATTTCTCTTGAACTATGCATGACAGAGTAATAATCCCCCCTGCCTGAACCATATATCTAAAATCTTTATTATACAGTCCTTATTGCTGCCAACGTAGAGAACATACATATTCCTCTTAGCTTGTAACATGGATACCTATCAATTGACCTAACTTGCACTTAATCTTGGGTCAACTCAGAAACAGCCTCCCTGTTATTGTAGGGGTAAGGCTACAATCCGCCCCCCTTACCCTGCTTAGGTGGGAGCCTTTTATAGGCATTAGGGCATACCTATCAATTGACCTAGCTTGCACTTAATCTTGGGTCAACTCGGAAACAGCCTCCCTGTTATCGTAGGGGTAAGGGTACAATCCGCCCCGCTTAGGTGGGAGCCTTTTAGAGGCATTGGGGCAGGTTGTATTTCTTTTATCCACTTTTTAATGGTGTTCTGCGAACAAGGTCATTTTTTTTTGAAAATGCAAGAAGACCCCTATTGGGAAAAAGGTTTGAAGTTTAAACAGTCAAACATAACTTAATGTATATATTTCGATTTGAATATTGAGTGGTTCAGGAAAATTAATTACCTAAACTATATAAATATTCCACTTTTTTGAACTAGTAATATTCTGTGTTAAAGATTAAACTCAATTATATATGAGCATACATCACTGGACACTATTATCTAATGTGGCAACATAATCAGGGAAAAGTGTATTAGGTTGCATAACTTACGTTTCTCCTTCACCGTCAATGTTGGTGTGTTTCTTATGTCAGACTTTTTTTGCCACCTCCCTGTTTCATCTTTGTCCTGGATTATAATTCCTTGTAGGTCCTAAAATTGCAAGCCTGCAAGTATCTGAGTGACTCGTCGTTGGAGCCTCTTTACAGAGATGGTGCACTCCCTGCCCTTTGTGAATTGGACTTATCATATGGGACGCTTTGCCAGTCTGCCATCGAGGAGCTGCTTGAATATTGTACACAGTTAACGCATGTTAGCTTGAATGGATGTGTTAATATGCATGACTTAAATTGGGGATTCGATGGTGGTAATTATTCTGAAATAAGCAAGATACATGAGCCATCCAGACCCTCTTTGTTGGGAGATCTAAACTCTGCTACCATACAAGCTAATCGTTTGTTAGAAAATCTCAACTGTGTTGGTTGTACAAACATCAAGAAAGTTGTTATTCCTCTGGAGGCTCGTTGTATTCATTTGTCATATCTGAACCTCTCTTTGTCGGCTAACCTAAAGGAAGTTGATGTTGCTTGTAGCAATTTGTGCTTTCTTAATCTAAGGTATGTTTTAGTTTGGCTTGACTGAGGCATATTGATCTTTCTTTTTGTATTTTTACATCTTCATTGATGTTGTTAAATTTTTTATATCAGCAACTGTTCTTCCTTGGAAGTATTGAAGCTGGCATGTCCTAAACTGAGTAGCCTCTTTCTTCAGGTATTGTTGGTCCACCTCTGCGAAATGATTTGATTTTTTTTTCTTTCAGAAAGAGATTTTTCCTTCTTTTGTAGTAGTCAGTAATTGATCTATAAAAATGCTAACACCTTCAAAACTGAGGTTTATAGTAGTCATTGATTGATATATTGAAGCTCACAGAAAATTATTCGAAATCCCGCTGCCTTCCAAAAGGTTGTTAGAAGCTCTAATATCAACTTCTTAAAAATTGAATACACTAAAAAGTTCGACACTACGTAAAAGTTATCTTTATATTGGTAAAAAAATAATTTATCTGCATGTAATGCTCAATGCTAAACGGATGATGTTTGCACTGGTATATCAATTCCTTGAAGTCTATGAATAAAGTAAGTGAGCATATAAAAATGCTTGTTAGTTGTGAAAATTGAGAAGAAATTGATATAGGATTACTTATTTTTAGAGCATGTACATTGGTTTTGTTGGTCAACATTGTATCTATTTCTTACTGTTTCTGTTTCATTTTTGTCTTCTCTTGGGCAGTCCTGCAATATTGATGAGCAAGCGGTTGAAGCCGCAATAGCTCCATGTAGCATGCTTGAGACACTTGATGTTCGTTTTTGTCCAAAGGTTAGAAAACATTTGCCAACATTGTGATAGGTTCTGAACTTTGAGCCATTTATGATTGACCCTTCTCTCTGTTCTGTTACTTGATTTTTGTCGACCACAGATCTGCCCTTTGAGCATGGGGAGCTTTCGTGCAGTGTGCCCTAGCTTGAAACGGATCTACAGCAGCCTAGCCCCACCCTGATCATAAATTTCCATGTGCTATCAATGGATCCTTACGTGTGAGTTAGACTTTAAGACTACCTTTGTTGAGCCATCTGAATGCGTTTCTTGGCGGAGTAGATGTATCATGTTACCCCCTCTTGTTGTGTTGTTCGATGTTGAATCTATACTATGATTCACATATTGTACTGTGTGTTCCTTATTCTCATTCAGCTGGCATTACCAAATTTTGCCTATGCCTTGTAATGTTTTACTGTCGTTGAGTTTATAATAATTTGAAGCCATTTTATATAACTCTATTTCAGTGTATGTTACAAAATGCCAGTTGGGATACCTCGTTTTCATCTCAAAATGAGCCTATGAACATATTACAATTATGAAACTTTAAGTGATTTTGATGTTATAGGTTCCATGCAAACAAGTTCACTGGTTGAGATTTTCACAGCAACGACTCCAACTGCTTCAGCTCCGGGTCTTGGTTATTCGTAGCATCCTCTTCTTGGGTCTGATATGCATTCGCTATGACCTTCCCCTTATTTAGAATATCAGCTGGTACAGTGTTGAGCAGACTGAAAATGCAAATCACTTTAGCCATCACATAACTAATACGAATCCCGTTTTTCAAGGACTATATGGAGTATACTAATAAACAGTCTGTGAGGCAAATCGTGAATCAATATTGAAGGGGGTCAAGAACAACCTCCAGACGTGCACACTAGCTCGCATTCTACGTTTCTTGCATATCTATCATAGTGCAATATCAAAACTAAGAAGCAATGTATCTTGTACCATTACCTATCCAAGGCATTCACTGCAGCACCAATTTCTGACTTCATCGACTCAATTGATATATCAGGTTCATTTCTTGAGGCATGTAAAAGTTGAGAATCGAGATCTTCCAAGGCTCTAAAAGCGCAATATGGTAAAGTGGTTTGCATCAGCAAGAGTATAAAAAGCAAAAAACTGTCACATGATGGAAACCGAACACAGATCACTGTAAATCGATCAAACAAGGGAATGTGTAAGAATGCTCAGTTGTAGTGAACATCTCAGTTCCTAAAAGTCCATACGTTTTTGGTTCTGGTCTTTTCCTTTCATAACTTGAATAACTAGTCTTGTGACATAGGAAAAATGTACACCTCTCTTAATCGTGTTACCAAAAAGGGGATACTCAATTTGGTTAAACATGACTGGTGTAAAATTGATCAAATCAAATGATTAGAGCGTTTATATATATGCTTTGCAGGGTGAATTCACAGTGACATTTTATTAACAGGCATGGTACCTCAGACATAGATCAACATCGGTGAAAGCTGATTTCCCATCAACGCCATCAGATGCATATTGCGCCACCTGTGACCCATGAGAATACTAAGAGAAGCAATATATATATGTGAAGAAGTAGAAGTTATAGGCATTCATCTCTTCTTCTCTTCCAATCATTGGTGAAGTGAATGAGTAATGCCTGATGGATTGTATAACCTCAGATCTAAGCATCTCGATTGAGTTATTGATAATCTTGTACGGATATTTACATTGCCATTTGGTTCAGTGCAGGAACAGAGTCGCACCATAGTTTGTGTACTCGACTTGATTAGGCATATGTTGTTACAGAAAGAAAAACTGAAAAGTAGCTCACACTAATTGGCAAAGTTCATCTACATCATAATTTTGGGATTAGCATAACTCTTGGGTAGTTTCATCTCACATTTCCTGTTATACAATAATGTCATCCGCACTGAAGCAGATATAGCAGATATAGATAGTAGGCATAAGAAGAGGGTTATAGGGTATAAACCTCAACTTACTGCTCGAATATTGACTCGAAGTGATGCAGCTGGGCCAGAGCGTAATAAGCTCCTGCAAGCCGCATATACTGGTTTATCGGCCTCCAAAAGCTCACCTGTAGATGCAACGAATCAACACGGCAAATTTCCTTACTCATGCCAACTCATATATCTTATTGCTAACATTTGAACAAGAAACGATCACCAAAATTTTCGTTCTCCAGACATATCAAGAGAAAGAAGATCATACGTATAATTATGACGACGCACATAAGGTCCAATAGTACAGTAAACTACTCCAAATGTTACCTAATTCTTGAATTTGCAATTGAGCCAATATAACAGCTGGTATATAAGACTCCAAAGGGTCCAGCTTTTTCCTAGTTTAGTGTCAAATTTACCAAAACACACTCAATTATTTCAATGTACATACAGAACTTAAAGTTTCCACAAATGCCATCTGAACAAATACTAAACACTTACCTCTTCATATATTTCTCGAAAATGGTGTCTGCTATTGCATCTGCAATCAAAAACAACCACAACTTAAATCAGAATGTAAAATGAAGCACACAGAAAGCTAACAATATCAATAACCTTAACATTTCCCAATGTCTAAAGAGGTTCCCGTCTAAGCGCATAAGAGGGCCGGATCATACACAACCTTAAATATGAAGTCTAAGATTATAAAAATGCAATTACTTTACTCTTTAACATTAACATGCCTCCTATGCCTCTTAAGTCTCGCGTCTAAGCAGGGTACGAGGGTCGGATAGTACGTTTCCATAGTGTCCTTATTTCTTTGACATATTATATCAGTAGCCCTGCTATATAAAAATTCTGGTTCCGACACTCAGAAGACTCAACGTACTTTTGTTCCTCTAGACCCTTTTCTTGATTTCCAATTTCGTACCTGTAGGAACATAGAGGAAATGAAGAAGGAGAAGCGTTGAAGAAGCGAGGCGTCTACTATAGACTCCATTTGATTGCAACATTGAACATTTTGCTATCAAGTTTTTTGTTTGGTGATGATATTTTCTTGAAATTTGTCCGTAAGGGAAGCAGAGTGAGTTGAAGTGGCATGTGCTAACGTGCGCCATGGTGGTGGTGGTGGTGATGGTGGTTGTTATCATCAATCTCGCCGGAGGCTTTTACGCAACCGTGGATAACATTATGTAACGAAATGTATGGATGAGGATATTTTAATATTTACCCCATGAATTTGGTATAATTCTACATTTCTCTCGATTTTGCAAAATATTTACGATCACGGTTTTTGCTGATTCCTTATACACACACCCAATTAGTGATTTTTTGTGAGTGAAATTATAATTATGTCCCCCTTTTTGCAAGTGTAATAATCGAGAGACTTCACCGAGGGAAAATAGCAATTTCGCATGGCAAAGTGACATTGTTTTGTGTGTGTTGCCTCGGCTTTTGTTTTGGGGTTTAGGAAGTTACTAGTGAGTTAAGCCCGTCTGAACCTTAACTCGGGCTAAAGACGTTATTTTTTTTACAAGGTCTAGGACAAAATGTGAATGAATTGGTCCAAACCCAAGCTAATGAAAGTCGTCCAATGTCTTGGAGTACACGGGGAATGTAAGTCACGGGAAGTGTCTTCCTTAATCAGGGACTAGAGCTTGACTGTTAACCATTCATCAATACAAAGTTCACTCCTTATTCTTTTGTACTTTTATAGTTATTGTTTTAAACTAAATTTTATGTTTTAAACTAGTTGACATTCTAACATAGTAATAAATTGCAATTTTACATTGGTTTAAACATCTTATTACCAAGCAATAATATAATAGTTTCAACCGATCGTCATTTTACATTTTCAATATGATTATTTAATTATTGTTTATTTTCCTTAATTGAAGTGAAAATAACTAAAGGACAAAAAAAACACCCAAAAGCTAAAGTACAAATTTTCTAGTAATCACGTAATGATATATAACTACATGCCAGAAAAATGTGATGATTTTATTCTTTCCAAACACATGCACGTGTTCATCAAAAGTCCATCGAATGCACACATTATGCGCCATAACGTTTATCGAACTAGTTTAAGAAGTGATACAAATAAATGAAAGCATGTAGGAGTAAATTCTTCCTATGATGAATTTTGTAGACAGTGCATGCCTAGGAATAGGAATGGGGTCCAATATATGCACACTCAAACAGTAATTTAAGGGCCTGAAATACCTAAATTGCCCCCAACGCCCTCGGGAGGCGTTATTTGCCTTATCAACGACCTCTCTAGTCGTTGATAAGGCAACAAACGCCTCCCGAGGGCGTTCCAGGCAAACGACTTCATCAGTCTTTATTTGCCTTATCAACGTCCAATGCAGACGTTGATAAGGCTATCAACGTCTGCATTGGACGTTGGTAAGGCAACCAACGTCCTCTGTTTTTTTTTTAATTATTAATATAGTCATTTTTTATGATGAATTTTTATCAAATTTATGATTTATTATTTATTATATAATAGTAGTAACATTAATAAAAATAATTACACTATATAATTTCGCGAATAAATTAATTTTTATTTTTTAATTATGTTTAAATTCGAAAAGGTACAACGGTGATGCATAAGGTACAACGTTCAATGCATAAAAGTACAACGTTTAATAGATAAGATTGTAACCTTCATTGCATACGGTACAACATCCAATGCATAAGGTATAACGTTGAATGCATAAGGTACAACGTCGAATGCATAAGGTACAACGTTCAATTCTTATGTACAACGTTTAATGCATAAGGTACAACCTTCTATGCATCAGGTATAACATTCAATGCATACGGTATAACGTTCAATGCATAAGGTACAACGTTCAATGCATAAGGTACAACATTCAATGCATAAGGTACAACGTCGAATGCATAAGGTACAACGTTCAATGCTTATGTACAACGTTCAATGCATAAGGTACAACGTCGAATGTATAAGGTACAACGTTCAATTCTTATGTACAACGTTTAATGCATAAGGTACAACCTTCAATGCATCAGGTATAACATTCAATGCATACGGTATAACGTTGAATGCATAAGGTACAACGTTGAATGCATAAGGTACAACATTCAATGCATAAGGTACAATGTTCAATGCATAAGGTACAATATTTAATGCATTGAAGTTGTACCTTATGCATTCAACGTTGTACCTTATGCATTGGATGTTTTACCTTACGCATTGAAGTTGTACCTTATGCATTCAACGTTGTACCTTATGCATTGGATGTTGTACCGTATGCATTGAAGGTTGTATCTTATGTGTTGAACGTTGTACCTTCGAATTTAAACATATTTAAAAAAATAAAATTGAATTTAATCTCGAAATTATATAGTGTTATTATTTTTTATTAATGTTACTAATATTATATATTAAATAATAAATCATAAATTTCATAAAAATTCATCATAAAAAATTACTATATGAATAATTGAAAAAAAAAAAATAATAAAGATAGAGGACGTTGGTTGCCTTACCAACGTCCAATGCAGACGTTGATAGCCTTATCAACGTCTGCATTGGACGTTGATAAGGCAAATAACGACTGCCGAAGTCGTTTGCCCCCAACGTCCTCTGGAGGCGTTTGTTGCCTTATCAACGACCAGAGAGGTCGTTGATAAGGCAACAAACGCTTCCCGAGGGCGTTGGGGGCAATTTAGGTATTTCAGCTCATTAAATCACTGTTTGGGTGTGCATATAACAGCTCAGGAATAGGAGCTGAGAAATACCCCCTCCCTGTACACAAATCAATCAAAGTTCAGAATATGAAAAGACATCCTCTTTTCTATAAGACTCTTAAGAACACAATTTATCTTCATTCTTTCTCACCACATTCCTTGTTTAATTTCTACACTTTTTTCTCCATCTCCAATATATAGGTAAGTTTTTGTTCATAATTTCTTTTACTCTTTCAACTAAATAACCATCTAGCTTGAGTCCTCATTGTTCAAATTAACATATAATAATAATCCCGCTTTGTTAATTTTAGACCCATTTTGTTTTCTTGAAAATAAAGATTTTCTTGAAAATGTAAATAAATTTTACTTTCGACCGAAATTTTTTTCTAGCTTGAGTCCTCATTATTAAAAAACATAAGATATTCTTGAAAATATATATGAATATTAATTTTATGTGTTAGAAAATGTGTACGAGTATTGCATGCTTTCAAAAACAATCCAACATTACCTTCATGCGTTCGATAAGGATATTTTGGTCGGAGTTTATTGATGTGGAGAGATTCACCATGGAAATAGGTTTTTGTGTAAAAGTATATTTATAATATATCGGCATATTTATCTTTATCTTTATGAAATTTAGTGAGTTGAATTTCTTTAAACTTTACCAAACAATAGAAAGATAATTGACTTCAAAATTGTAATAGTCAACAATCAAATAAAATTCATAAATTGACAACATTTTGGAAATGAAAGGAGTAAACTTTATTTGTATGTTTTATTTTAAAAAAAGATTATTATTAATGGACTAAACAATTTCATCAGTACAGGATTAAGTGATGATGGGGGATTTTAGAGATCAATTCACTGAAAAGGTATTATCATGGTCACTTGAGGATATTTTCAACGAGGATCTTTACACAAATCAGGTTAAATATCTTCAACTAACTTCACTACATCAAATTTCTTATTTATGATCAACATTATTTTATGATTTTCCCATTGCTTAATGCTTATATATTTAGCTTCATCATGAATAGTGTTTATTAAGGCGTGAAATGATCATTTTGGCCTAAGTTAGCTTCCTCGACTGATCTTTTATACACACACCCAAATAGTGGGTTACTGTAGCTTAAATTTATCATTCTGCCCCCTTCCTTATTTGAAAGTGTAGTAGTTGAGGAAGTTAAGTGGGGGGGGGCAAAATAGTAATTTCCAGCAATAGTAATTCACTATTTGGGTGTGTATAGTGTTGCCCCTTCCTCGACTACTATACTTCTAAATAGGGGCATAATGGTCATTTCATTCTTAGGGAAAAAAAGGAATGTTGGGTGAGTTGTTATAAACAGCGAAACATTATCAAAAGAGGGCATGAAATTACCATTATGCCTCCTATTTGGAAGTGTCATAGTGAGGAAGTTTAGTGGTGGTAAAACGATAATTCACTATTCTAGTGTGTATATTCGATCCCGTTTGAAAGGGAAAATTCCATTGTCATATTAAATGTGAGTTTTTTATATTTACTATTTTGGACCTTATATCAACTTGAACTTGGTTAGTTGTTCACTAACTTTTGTGTGCTTAGATCAATTTTGAGATGTTCACTAACTTTTGTGTGCTTAGATCAATTTTGAGATGTTCACTAACTTTTCATGTAAAATCATATTTGTATAATGAAAAATTATTTGATAGTAATAATTCAAAAATTATCTTTTATATTTAATATATAGATTGTTTCATTTATGTGATATTCTTCATGAGTTATTTTATTAAAGAGTTATGCAAGATTAGTATTCTACTCTATATTACATGAACGCAAAAATAATAATTGTATATCATCTCATAACGTAATCTTCAAATTAAAATCAATCATAAGAAGCAAAAATGATTATTATAGGAAAAATGAAAAAATGAGTTATATACACTAAAATCCTAGCTAGACAAATAGACAATCAACTAATACGAAGAAATCAAATTTTACCTACATAATCATCTAATATGGAAAAAGGGAGTACAAGCTAGAAACTCAATTTACATTTTATATAAAACACCAGAACCTCGATGTTATTTTAACATTTGAAAATGCAATTCATTCATTTTTATTTTTGTATTTAAATACAGATTAATATAATTAGATGATACATGCTAAACGCGCATGTGTTACCACGTTGTACATTGAAATTAAGTAAGATCAACATATGGTTAATTGATAAGCTAAAGCAAATTTGAGCTCCAACTAATCCTTACTAATCTGTTTGTGTTGATATGGAGAGCGGCTATGGTTCATTAATCGATTAGGCTAAAACATTCAGGGAAGCCTATGTGGTAGTCGGCTACTCCTACATTTAGCATCATAAGTTTTGACGTATATACTATTAACATGATAATGATAATTTGGTTTAAGTCAAGTTTGTTTGCTTCAATTTAGAGTGCGTGGAGATAGTAACATAGCGTTACTATTAGTTTTGAATGTATCCGTTCTTTTGTGAAGAGTAAGATGATGTTTTGTCCTGTTACATTGATTTTTCTGTGGGATTGTTTGAATAGATATCTTATTTACCTTCATCTTATGTGTTCATCGGCTTTGAGTCTGAGTAAGAATTGCTATTGATGCTCCAGATAAGGAAGATTCCGACCACATTTGAGTCTGCTCGACAATATGTAGATTCATTCAAGTATCCATTACTGGAAGAGACTAGGGCAGAGTTAGCATCCAAGTTTGAATCGATTCATGATGCTCCGTTCTCCAATATAATCTCTATCAGTAAAAATAAAAAATGTGGATCAGGGGAGAATATAGTAAGTATAGATTACTGGAGAAACAAGGTTATTGATCACGGGAAGGAGATGTACAAGACGTTGCCTGGAGATATTGTTATAATCTCCTCAGCAAAACCTGAACAGGTGTCGGATTTGCATCGTACTGGATGGAAGTGGGCCTTCGCTTCCGTCAAGAAAGTGTTAAGTGATTATAAAAAACTTAAAAAATCTTCCAAGGAGAGAGATCATGTAAAGGTTGAACCAATAGATTTTGTGATCCAGATGTTGGGAGGAAGTGAATTGGAATTTATGCAGTTCCCAGTTTTTGTTGTTTATCTGACAAACATAACAACTAATAAGCGGGTATGGAGTTCACTCCACATGGAACCAGTATCAGAAATTATTCAGCAAGCTTTGCTAAGTGACCTGGAGGTATGTCTCTCGAGTAGTTATAGTAGATAAATTGTAGTCAATAATTGTTTGGCATACCTCAAAAGATTGATCTCTACTAGATAGATTATTATAACCAACCTGTATTTATTCATTCCCTAGAGTCTACTTGTTCTGATGCTGCTTTATCTATTATGTGTAAGTAACAATATCTATCTTATTTTTCTATTCTTGGTTTTTTCACTTTCCAACAGGGTGAAGATAAATTCCATTGTGATGTGTGTTCTTCCACTAATGACAGTTGGTGGGAAGATATTGTTGATCCAGTGCTAATCGCCAACTTAAATGATTCACAAATTAAGTCAATATTTTCGTGTCTTCAAAAAATGAAATGCCACCACCAGCGCTCAGTTCAACTCATATGGGGCCCACCAGGAACAAGGAAGACAAATACTCTGAGTGTGCTTCTCTTTATTCTCTTGCAGATGAACTTTAGAACTGTTGTTTGTGCACCGACTAATATAGCTATTAAGGAAGTAGCCTCTAGAGTTCTGAGTCTCGTAAGGCACTCAGGTAAATCTAAACAGTTGCATTCATTTCCATCGCTAGCTCATCTTCTTGTATTTGGAAATGAGGACCGACTTAAAGTTGAAGGTGAAGATATTGAGAATATCTATCTGGACTATCGAGTAGAAAGGCTTTTTGAGTGCTTCGGAGAACAGAAGGGCTGGAAGGATTCTATATGTTGCATGACTGATTTCTTACATAATCCTATCCCTGGGTTCAACCTTGCTGAGTACCATGAATTGGTTGAAAAGAAGGGACGTGTTGCTTGTCTCCAGCTTATTCAGGATAAATTCAATTATGCAGCATCGCTCATCAGAAGAAGCATATCAAGTGTGCTGACTCATTTCCCGTCCACCCTTATCTGTGAAGAAAATGTTCAGGAGATGGTCCAGGTTCTTTCCGTTCTTGATTCGATAGACAGATGTTTACAGAATGATCTAGTTGCGGAAGAGATTGACGGGCTCTTACTACAAGGAGTTAAGTCAGGAAAAACTTCTGATGTTTTTGAGAGTTTATCTTCACTTTCATTGATGAGAAAAGAATGTCTCTTGCTTCTGAGAAATCTCCTTTGTATATTTGACAAACTAAAGATTCAGTGTGAAAAAGAGTTAGAAAGATTATCCTTTCAAACTGGACGTTTGATTTTTTGTACTGCAACTACATCATATAGGTTCAACTATAAAGATGTTGAACCACCACACTTGATAGTCATTGATGAAGCTTCTCAACTGAAAGAGTGTGAGTCAGCTATTCCTCTTCAGCTGACGGGTGTTAGGCATGTTACTCTCGTTGGTGATGACTGCCAATTACCTGCTCTAGTGAAAAGCAAGGTTAAACAAGCTTTTAAGTGAACCTCTTTGTTTGATGATGGTTGGAATATTATTTTTGACACATTTTCTTTGATTTTTGACCTTGATAGGTTTCTGGTGATGCTGCATTTGGGAGAAGTTTATTTGAAAGATTGCCGCTAATAGGCTATTCTAAGCAGCTCCTAAATCTCCAATATCGCATGCATCCCTCTATCAGTCGCTTCCCAAATGCAACATTTTACTATAACAAGATCATAGATGCACCAATTGTGAAAAGTCAATCCCACCAACGTCAATATTTTCCGGGTGATATGTTCAGTCCATATTCATTCATCAACATTGTAGATGGTATAGAGGAGCTTGACGATGTGAGCCATAGCATCAGAAATTATGTTGAGGTTGCTATAGTTTTAAAGTTGGTGCAAAATCTGTACAGAGGTATGCATAATTTATTTGTTAGAGGGTTGGTATTATGTATGTGTAATTTGTCTTTGTTTCCTGATTAATGTTGATCAAAATTAGTGTTCCTAATTTGTTTGGATTCATTTTCGTACAGCGTGGAGCACTTCCAAACAGAAGTTAAGCATTGGTGTGATATCACCATATTCTGCCCAGGTAGCAGCAATCCAAGACAAGCTCTGGGAAAATTATCCAGAGGGATTTTCTGTTGAAGCCAAGTCTGTTGATGGCTTTCAAGGTGGTGAAAAGGATGTCATTATACTTTCTACTGTTCGCTCCAATGATCATGGCTCTATCGGATTTTTGTCAAATTGGCCAAGGACCAATGTTTCTCTGACTAGAGCCAGGTAGTCAAATCAATGAATTTTGATCATTCCAAGTGAATTCTGATCTCTTAAAACATTTAAGGATGTTCCTGTATGTCTTATTTTTATTTTAGGCACTGCCTTTGGATTTTAGGAAATGAAAGGACGCTAAGCGAGAGTCGCTCCGTCTGGTCTTCTTTGGTCCAAGATGCGAAGGATCGTCAATGTTTTTTTGATGCACATCAAGATGAAGGCCTTAAAAAATCAATGTTAGAAGTAAAGAAAGAGCTAGATCAGCTCGATTTGCTAAAGAAGAATAGTGTTATGTTCTCATGTTTGAGATGGAAGGTAAATCACTGATGTTGTCTTATGTTCTACTTCATCATTAGAGCTGGTTCCAGGAAAATCCATAACTAAAGCATTGTTAGTGCGTCTAATTATTGTTTAGATGCTAATAATTTTAGCCCAACTACTTGTTCGAAGGGCTCGCCACTATGGTAGAGTAAAATGGGTCTGTCTGTGTTCTCATTCTTCAATCATCCAATGCCCTAGTTTCACTAAATCCTATTTTTTAAGTTTTTCGTTAATACTATATGATAATAATACATAATTGAACTATATTTTATGTTACTGAACATTGTTTATTTCAGTTCTTCTGATGCTATGCTTATTATGTTAATTATAAAAATCGGTGTATTAATTTTGTCTCAAATGTCTAAAAAAATTCAGGTTATATTTAGTGATAAATTTCGGAAATCATTTAGCCAAGTTAAATCTTCCAATGTGAGGAACACAATTATGAATGTCTTGTGTAAGCTTGCTAGTGGTTGGCGGCCTCAAAGGAGAACTGTGAACTATGTTTGTGAGAGCTCTAATCAGATAGTCAAGCAATTTCTTGTTGAAAAGAAGTACATTCTTTGTTCCATTGACATAGAGAAGGACAAAAAATACACACAAGTGTTGAAAATTTGGGATTTGCTAGATTTAGAAGAGATCCCCAAATTTCTGAAGCGCCTGGACAATATCTTCCGCATGTACTCTGATGACTATATCGCGCACTGCCTTGAGACCTGTTATGAAGGGTATGAAGGTCTAAATGGTCTTTGACATTTTTTATCTATACCAAATAGAACAGATTTTGTCCCTAACCATTTTATCTGTTGTTCATTTTGTTAGAAAACTAGAAGTTCCTATGAGCTGGGACACTTCCTGGGACATGATCCAGTTCAAGGCCTCCTTGATGGATGAAGATGGTTGTACAGCTATAGCTGATAAACCTTGTGCAGCAACTGTTGTTGAAAACTCTAGTATCAGCGAGAGCTTGTTGCTCATGAAATTTTACTCCCTTTCTACCAATATAGCCAGTTACTTGCTTTCAGAACAAATTGGGATAGAGTCGGATCTCCCGTTCGAAGTTACAGATGAAGAGCGGGAAATTGTTAAGTTTAATAGAAGTTCCTTTGTACTTGGACGTTCAGGGACTGGAAAAACTACTATTCTCACAATGAAATTATTTGAAAAGGAGCAGCTACATCATATGGTATCTGAGGGTTTTGATGCAGGTAGCTCTAGCACCCCTAACTTGTGGCCTAGTCGTCCAGGGGATGTAACCATTGCTAAAAAAAAGATCATACGCCAGTTGTTTGTGACAGTTAGTCCAAAATTATGCAGAGCTGTTAAAAAGCATATCACTGATCTTGTAAGGTGAGGGCTATAATACAATTATCATATTCTGTCCCTAATGATCAATTCTATCTTGGTGTACCTTAATGTGAATCTTTTCACTTGTGAACTTATCGCTTTTAATAAACCTGCTTCATTTTATTTGATTCTTTGTGGTATTTCCTTTGCAGATTTACAAATGGGGAGGTTTGCTCATCCGAAAGCATCTCAACGCAGCTAGATGAAATGGATGAATCTGTGCTGTTTGAAGACATCCCAGATTCTTTTACTAGCGTTCTTGCAGAGAACTATCCACTGGTGATCACGTTCCACAAGTTCTTGATGATGCTAGATGGGAGCATCGGCGTTTCTTATTTTTCAAGGTTCTGCAGTAGTACTGAACTTTCAGTGAACAGAATTCCAATGCAGCACTTTTTTAGAACCAAGGAAGTGAACTTTGATAAATTTTGTTCATTGTACTGGCCCCATTTCAATACAATTCTAACGAAGTCACTGGATCCCTTGAGGGTGTTCACTGAGATAATGTCATACATCAAAGGTAGTTCCAATGGCCCAGTGGAGGAATGCATTCTTAGGCGTGAAGATTATGTTTTATTATCTAATAAGAGGACCTCCACTTTAAGTTCAAAAATGAGGGAGGATATCTATGATATTTTTCAGATTTATGAAAGAATGAAGCTTATGAATCATGAATATGATGTGGGTGATATAGTAATTGACCTACATCATAGATTAGAGAATGACAGGCTGCAGAGTCCAAAAATGGACTTTGTGTATATTGATGAAGTGCAAGATCTCACAATGGCTCAAATATCCCTTTTCAAACACATTTGCTCAAATGTTGTCGAAGGGTTTGTTTTCTCTGGAGATACAGCACAAACAATTGCTCGAGGAATTGATTTCAGATTTGAGGATATAAGGTCCTTGTTCTACAGCAAGTTCTTGATGGGATCAAGAAGTGAACCAGCAAGAAGAACTGATAAAGGATATTTATCTGATACCTTCAATCTTAGCAGAAACTTTCGGACCCATACTGGTGTTCTGATGTTAGCACAAAGTGTGATTAATCTTCTGTATTATTTTTTTCCTCACTCGGTAGATGTGATAAAACCCGAGACAAGTCTCATCTTTGGTGAACCTCCTGTCTTTCTTGAGCCTTGCAGTGATGAAAATGCAATATTGTCTATTTTTGGGGATGTAAAAAGTTCTAGCCCATCCATGATTGGATTTGGTGCAGAGCAAGTCATACTCGTACGTGATGACTATGCCAAAGAGGAAGTCTGTGGTTACATTGGGAGAAGAGCTCTTGTTCTCACAATATTGGAATGCAAAGGTCTTGAGTTTCAGGTACATTGATTTGCTTACAATGTTTGTTTTTTTTCCTTTCTTGGAGAGGGATATACGCAAGAATAAATATACAACAGCGTTTCCCAATTCCTAGAAGAGGCTCCTTCGTAACTGCGGTAAGGGGGCCGTTTTGATTAATTCCATTAGGACATGGCGATAATAATATAACTGTGAGTGGGAAACTCGATAACCTGATTATTTAAGGCATGCTTTTATGTAATGGAGGTCCTGAATCCTGATATAATTGTCTTAGAGTGTGAATCCTCTTACCTTATTTTTAAGCAAGTTATTTTAGATCCAGCAAGTACTAACAGTTGCTCCTCTTGATGTATGTTATTTTACAATTTAGTTGTTACATGAATGACTGTTAATGTTATAAGTAACTCACTTCACTTTTCAAGTTTGACATCAAATCTTTCTCATTGTAGGACGTTTTGCTTTATAATTTTTTTGGATCTTCCCCTTTAAAACATCAGTGGAGAGTTATTTATGGGTTGATGAAGCAAGAAAATTTGCTTGATTCCATTTCTGATAAATCATATCCAGACTTCAATCATTCTAGGCACAGCCTCATGTGCTCTGAGCTGAAGCACTTATATGTGGCTATCACACGAACAAGGCAAAGGTTATGGATTACTGAGAATTCCGAGGAGTTATCTATGCCTATTTTGCAGTACTGGAAGAAATTAGGCCTTGTCCAAGAGAGGGTTGTCGATAGTTCACTTGTGAAGGCAATGCAGGTTGCTAGCACCATACAGGAGTGGCAGACAAGAGCTATAAAGGTCGTTTTAAGATAAATATGTAATATGTTGCCTGCTAATGGTGGTACTCTATATACAATGCCCTCTATTTTCTGTCCACGTACATAATTATAATTTTCAACTGAGTTACATCTTTTATCATGTATAGCTCCTCTGGGAAGAAAATTATGAAATGGCAATGTTGTGCTTTGAAAGAGCGGGAGATGAATTAGGAGGCAAAATGGCTAAAGCAGCTGCATTAAAGGCGCGTGCTCGGCGTCTTCCAGATAACAAGCAAGACGAAGTGCGATCAATTCTTAGGGAAGCTGGTGAGCTGTATGATTCTGTCGGAAAGGCAGATTTGGCTGCTGATTGCTTCACTGACATTGGTGACTTCGAAAGAGCGGGTACATTATTATTTGATGTCTGTGATCATATTCATTGAAGTTTATCTGCTACATAGCATTAATATTCAGGTGGTAGCATAGACAAGCAATTTCATTTGCACTTTAAGATCACATGTATCTCATAATGTTTAATGGACTAAGTATTATGATGGAATTTTCTAAACATTTAAGTGGAATGTTTTTGCCCCTAACTTCCTGTATTTGCGTACGGATCCCTAATATTTCTCTATGCATTAAGGTTTACAACTGTGTGTTAACCAAGAGTTCTCATTTTGGATCTTTATGAGAGTTCCGTTAATGTTAATGGTTTTAAAAATTGCCATCTTCTTTTTGAATTGAAATGTACTTCACTTTTCGCAACATATACATAAGTGAAGGAGTAGAAGTTATAAAAGTTACAGAGTACATAATTTATGCAAGTTAAGCACTGCTTAATTACTCATTTTTTACATGAAATATTCTTATTAAATCTTTTGAATAATATTTACTTTTTTGTTATGAAGACCCAATAAATAAAAAGGTTTCAAATGGTATTTGTAAATGTAAATTATTTAATGTTAAATACTGGGATTATAAAAACTTACTGAGCCCATAATTGTGTTGCAGGGCAAATATATTTTGGAAAAGGTGGAATGCATGATCTGAAAAAGGCTGGAGACTGTTTCATATCAGCAGATAACTACCAGTTAGCAGCGGAATCTTATGCAAAGAGTCATTACTTTGCGGAATGTTTGTCTGCTTGTGTGCAAGGACAGTTATTTGACAAGGGACTGCATTATATAGATTCTTGGAAAGGGAACACCATAAGTAAAGAGAATATCAAATGGAATGCAGATTTAGCAGAGATTTCTCAGAAGTTTTTGGAGGATTGTGCCACCAAGTATCATACGCTTGAAAATATTCAATGCATGATGCAGTTTGTAAGAGCTTTTGATACAATTACATGTAAACGCAAGTTCCTGAGGTCAGTAAACTGTCTATATGAGCTTTTACAAGTAGAAGATGAGTCAGAAAATTTTATAGAGGCTGCTGAGATTGCCGATGAGCTTGGGAATGTACCTCTCCAAGCTGATTTTCTTTTGAAGGCTAGAAGATGTAAAGACTCTTCTGTTCACATCCTCTGGCATGTGTTTGTGAACTCTTTATGGAATTCTGGTGGTGGAGGTTGGCCGTTGAAACAGTTTCCACAGAAGGATGATCTTCTGATGAAATCCAAGTCGATAGCTGCAGAGGAGGGTGACATCTTTGGTGAACTTATTTGCACCGAGGTTGGACTTTTGTCTCATGAAGATAATAAATTGTCAACACTTGGGCAATTTTTTACTGCATCTGTCGAACACCAGTGTTTAAGAGGTCAGTTTATATCCCTTAGAAAGATTCTTGATGCCCATCTTAAGTTAGGTGCCTCAGATTATGAGTGGGAAGATGAACTTCTAGGTGATCTGGATAAGGTATCACTTGAAAGAATTTCCATGGAAAAAATTTCTGCAACATCTTTGCTCTATTTCTGGCGTCGCCTTGGTGAGATAATTGTAAAATTTACCAGGACCATTCAAGATCTTCGTAGCAATAATGTTGATGACAAGGTCTATGTTGAGTTCTGCCTTAATTACTTTGGTGTGCGGAGGAGAATGAACTCAGAGATTACTGAATACCAAGTACTGATTCAAGATGCCCAGTGGTTGCGGAAAATGAATCTTTCAGGTTCAGTTCGGGAGCGTGGGAAGCTAATTTTCATTGTTGAGTCTGCTCTGGTATCAGCTGTGCAGGATTACTGGCATTCGGAACTTGTTTCCATTAGTTTAAAGGTTTTAGACTCTCTTCAAGTGCTCTACAATAGTGTTTTAGTTGACAACCCCCTTTCCGTTTCAAGGCAAAGCACGTGTCTTGTATTTATACACAACGTAACAAGGTTTCTGCAGGGATGTAACCTTAAATGCAAGATCAGGGACAGTAAGAAGCTTGAGAAATTTCGTCTTCTCTCACATGCGTTCCTGACTAAGATTTTCTCTCTAGACTGTAGACTTTCATTGACAAGGAGTACGATATGTCTCAGGAAAAACCAGGAGAGCCATTATTTACTCGCAGACATTATTCATGAAGTCATTAAGTGCAACTCTACTCTATCATATGGACAAATTGGTAAAGTAATGATGACATGCTTGGGGTCTGGGAAATTAACTGAGGAGCTGCACAGAGAAATTAGCCGAAAATTTGGAGAAGATATAGCATGGAAGAATTTATTTGACTCCTGTTGTGAGACTACGCAATTGGGACATCTAGTTGAATTTACGCAGAGTGGTACTTTATTGGGATCAGATGACTTCCCCAAGAATCGGGAAGATTTTTCGAGTTGTTCACAGAAAGACCTCACCAGAGAAAGAGGCAAGGATTCAGAATGTATCTCCTTCATTGGCAGGTTTCACAAAGCTCTGGAAGATACTTTCTGTAGAAATTGGAGAGAAATTAATGATTATATACTTCCTAATTGTTTCATGTATCTTGTTGATCGTCTGGTGTTGTTATCATCTTGTTCCCAGGAAGTCTTTTTCACAACAAGATCTTCATTCACTGAATGGATTTTGCACAAGAGACCACACAAGTACCATTGAAATTTCACTCTGTTGCCTGATGAACAGATCAATGTTTTGCCTGCCTTTGATTTTGTCGTCAGGGTTGTTAAGCAGCTTCTATTTTGTAGGGAAGATTCTGTTGAATGGATCAGACGATCAAAGATTGATCCTGCCTATTACTTTCCTTTGCTAGTACAGAGGCTGGTTGTTCTATTGGCAGTGATGTGCTTGAACTCTGGAAAGTATTGTTATTTTCTGAAAGAAATTCTGTACGATGATAATATTTGGTTGCCATTTTCATTCATGGTGCGTAAGTTACTCAAGATTGCAGCAGTACGCCATGGATATTTAGATGTATCGTGGGTGGCAAAAGCTCTAAAGTTAATTGAAGATCCTCTGGTGATTGTGTGCTCCAGTGGATGTAGTCCAAATATGAGGGCCCCTGCTGCCATAAATATAGGCATGGATAATCTGCAACCTGATGATATATTAGATGTGTTATTCCCAAAGGAATCAACAAACCAACAAGATGGTTTGGAGAGTGTTATTCCCTTGCTCCAATGTCGAAATGAAAGGATAACTGAGAGAAGCTTGGGCATCGTATTTGATTGGGTTAGCTTTCAGGACACACATATATATCTTAATGCTGACACCAACATGGAAACGGTGAAGTGCTTCCTATCAGACTTAAAGGTATTCTTGTCCTTGTAAAAATAAAAATTGTAACCACATAAATTCTCATATTATTTTAACTTTTGTTTGTTGTAAATGTAGGAGAAACTGGAAGAAAGTTTTACCTGCTTAGCTGTAGTATTGTCGTTGTCTGTTAACCGCCATTATGGTGGAGGAATAGATTATACAGATGAAACGAACAAGTTGTTGGAGGATGTGAAGCAGCTGTCTAATGCTCTTGAGTTGAGGTAATTGGCATTGACTCATTCAGCATCTCTCTTCTTTTCTATGAACTAATATAAACTTACCAAATTGTTGTTTCAACTTATAAACGCTTTGTTTTTCTTAAGCTTGTTCTAAAGCATCGTAAGCTTTGAATATGTTTCCACTATATAAGGTATTCCAATATTTTTATACAGTATGTTCTTGGCAAGTGATGAGCATAAGCCTGCAAACAAATGATATGTTTCCACTAATTATAAGAGTGGAATAATTTCTACGTAGTAGATTACATTTGGATTTAGCTAAAACAGTAGCTTATGCAGTGAGCAACTTTAATGTTGCAGTATTTTGTTTGGGTTGCAGTGTATGCCACTCTTTAAACGTTTATCAATATCGTAGGAATGAAGAACTTGAAGGAAATGTAATGCAAATTAAATGGCTCCTCGAGAGAGTGCTCTCCAGAAGGCCTCTGCTTGAAAGTTTCTTCGACCATGTTCTTGGTGATGACCAACTCTCGTGTAAGAAACCCGAAGGAGATGCACAATGTAATAAGCAAGATGAAGTATCTAGGACTTCAATGAATGGTGGAAACTGGGATGCCTCGCGTGAAGTCAATAATAGTAAGAACCAAGCCCCCGCGAAAGGTAAGGGCAAAGCAAAAGGAAAGGGGAAGGGTAAATCTAAGGGCAAAAAAAAGTAACCCAGATTGTTCCATTTTCATTTATGTTTTTGGAAACTCATGGTGCATTTCTATAACTTTTGTGTGAAACTATTTTGAATAGTATTTTGTAAGAGTTGATGATGACAACATCAATTATAACTCTTGGTTTCTCTTTGATGAATTCTAAAGGTTGCATGTGAATTTACTATTTTGCTTTCAAAAGTAGCTCTTGATGTTATCATTGAAATTATGAAAAAAATTAATTCTTGGAAATGAGTATGATAAAAAAAAGTCATAATTAAACTAGTGCAATCAAAAATACTTTCCTCGAAAATAAGCAAGTATGTTTACATATTAAGTCAAACAGGTATGCGTATACTCAGTCGAATATGGAGTGTGACTGTGTGAGTGATACTCGGTATCACCTTGCTAAGCTTTTGGGCAGGTTGTTGAGTCAGATACTGAGTAAGTATCAGGTTACTCGCTTCATCCACTTCACCAACTACGATACTGCTCACAATACCGAGTGTCACTTACACTCGATACTCGATCGAGTACTGTTTGACTTAATATGTAAACATACATGCTTATGGCTGATTTATTCTCCCCCTCTTTCCATTTGAAACAAACTCAAGAGCCTTCCAATATGAAAAACAGCAGTTGAACCAATTGAAACAGAAGAAGGCAAGAAGCACATAATAAATAACCCAGCCCCAAAGCCATTCTGATACTCGAATGAAATTCAATCAATCTCTATGATGCAAGTATTCATTTGCATCTACGTGTTGAGGAAACAATTCACTTCCAATTTGAATTTGCATTTAATCATAAATCATACATTGTTTAGAGAAAGTGCTGCAAAAAAAGGATAAACAAAAGGATGTAATATTTGAAGTCTACAGAGCACTGTAATCGAAGAAACAAGATGTGAAGCCACTCTTGTTGTTTCTCTTCTTTTAGCCCAAAGCTTTGCATTTCAAAACCAATGCCAGAATCATCAAGATTGTTAGAATCCCAACTGAAGAACCACCAAACCTGTGTATCCAATGAGGATCAAACGTCGTCAAGCCCTTGTCCACGAAGCCAGATATGCTAACGGCTACAATCAGCACTAACAACAGCAGAGGCAGAAAGGAAGTGAGACTGGTGGATTCTTCTTCCAGCTCTTCATCAGACGTCGACATGTGGTTGATGAACAAAGGTGAGACAACTGCAAGAAGCCCCAGAACGATGGAAACAACCCGAGGATCGTAAGATGGCATCCTGCTCTTCCTTCTCCATCTTGCTGATTCTTGCTCCATTTCAAGAACTTATTCTAGAGAGTGTCACTGCATGCAGTGAGAATGACGCAGTTGAGCATCGTTACCAGCCTATTCAGCTATCTTAATGGTCCTCGTAACAGTTGGTTTGATGGAAATAAAGTGTTCCTTTTCTTAAAGTGTTGCTTTGAGGTAGAAACTAGATAGGAGAAAAGCATCTAAAAGTAGGCCTTTATAGCTATCGTTTGGAATATTTTGACAGATGATTATATTCTTGTTTGGTGTTCAAAGATATGTTATGGAATTGAAGCTTGGTTATGTTTATGGAATTGAAAAAATTCAATTGAATGAAACGTAATATTGGTGCTAGGCTGCTTGTAGTGGCTCTGGAATCTGATTCTGTACCAAAAGCTTTGTTAGGAGCTAAAAGTATTCTACGAACTTTTGATCCATGATTATTTTTCGGGAAAATGGAAAAACGGAGAAAATTAGTGGCATCAACACTAAGCGGGGACAGGGGGGGGGGGGGAGGGACTTCAACCCTTCAAGTTTCGTTTTCTTTTCCTTTTTTACTGCAACCTTGTCCTAGAAGATCGTTTCATGCATATGCAAGTTAGCTTTAGAAGCTTGGGACAATAAAAGTAACGAACATTACTTTCTAGCGATATGGATTGGTAGACAAAAAAAACACGAGCTGACTGACGATTCTCGTCAGGACTATTCAACTAATTCGAATAACTATAGTGAAGTTTTTGGAAGCAACACCTCGATTCTCAGTACAATTGTTATCCTTAATTCCTTCCTAATAGAACTAGCAGACATGATGTTTAATACATGTTTGTACATAGATACAACTTCAGCATATGCCGAAAAATGTACATCTTAGATCACATACTCAAGGATTTTGCAAAAACATAATCCAACGAAACTTCTGAAGATTACAGAGTTGTAGATGAGAGTCCGTATTAGTTCTCTGGGAAAGATCTCTTGTGTGTTGCAGCCACCCTTTTCATCCATCTCTTCTGTGTTGCTGTAGCACGAGTTCCAGGAGTTTCAAAGGGGACCTCTAAATTTTCCCCAACATATGGAAGTTCGGCAGGTAATGCAGTTGCAGCGCTAGTAAATGCATTTAGAACAAGGAATGCTAATATGGGAGAAAGATCCAATGTTCCACCTAGTGGTGGAATAATCCCTCGGAATATGTTCAAGTATGGGTCACATAAAGTGCTGACACGAAAGTGTAAAAAATGTTAAAGTGTTGACATCGTCAAATTGAGCGAAGAAATTATATGATAATGATCCAAAAGCACGTATATATTCAGAATGTTCTATGGCCATCACACATCTTGCTTGAATTCTCAACCCCTTTCCAGCAACTTAATACTAATCTGTTTAAACGCCGCTAGTGTGAATGACATATTTAGCAGACCTCCAGTCTTCCTTTCCTCCACTGACATCTTCTTGCATATCATATAGTAGTATTTAACTACTCATTCTTATATTGCTACAGCAAATGTAAAAGAAGACCAACTACAACCACTTCCTCCCCAATAAGTTTCTCATTCAGTTCATTAAGTTAATATTACTTGCTCTTTGTTTAGTATGATGGTGAAGGGATAAATGGGAAATGTATATCTAAGACAGGAAGATAATACTGAGGCAAAAGGCACTAAAGAAAAAGCCGAACTGGAAATGTACCTTAGGGGACTAACAATGGCTGGAGGAGCACTAGGAAACCAAGTGAGAACAAGCCTGACAACCAACAGTGTGTTATATATATTCAAAAAATTCAGAATTCCGTTGGCAGCAACAATCCCAGCCACAGAATCACCAGGCAAGATGGCGGCAAAATTATGATGGGACAAATGACCCAAACTTGTGTGCTTCCTGAATGATCTCTGGAGTATAACTCATATCAGTTGCAATTGGCAAAAGTTTTTACAAGATTCAAGATTCTCTTTTGTTACAAGTAAATAATCTTTTAGCATGGTGCCTTCAAGAAGTCAAACTTCAAAATAAACAAGTTGCAGCTTTTCTGCTTGGCTTCTATAGCATGCATCTAGTCGAGCTAGCCAAAATTGGTACAAATTCGCATGTTAATAACCATTTAAGGCATAATCGTACTATAGTAGCGGTCAATATCATCATCAATAGTATTAAACTATTTCATGATTATATCTACATCTTCATTAGTCGATCTATGCAACTCACTGAATCTACCATGAACAAACAATACATTTATTAACTGTATGCCGATACCAGACCTATAATACCTCCAAACTAATAGAGTGAACGTAAAACATCAAATCCATTATGCCAACTCACTTTGGATGAACAGTTAAGTTAATTACTTTATCACCAAAATTCATAACCGAACTTCCATCTTATTTCCTAGTTTGGATGATCATACTCATCCACCACGTTGCTGTTCTCATGAGGATATAACTATCACATTATATCTGCAATTAATCCTTCTGGCTTTGGGCATGTCTTATCTACATTAATCTAGTCAAACTCCTTCTCAAATCACTTCGAGAACATCCTAGTTATCACAAGTCTGACAATCTATCGAAGTATGAAGCCCTAAATCCTAAATTACTGATATATCAACATCCTACTGATAACAAGTCTTTGAAGATATCGAAGTACATAGCCCTAAATCCAAAAATGCATTCCAATCACTAAATTTCGATTACGGACAAATTAAGTTCCTACCCATTCTTATCAATTAGTCCAAGACTTCCACTTACTCCAAAACTCCAATACCACATTTCCAAAAAATCGGAGAAACACCGGAAACCAATAAACTTTCAGACATGGAGTAGTAAAGCTCCAACCTTTATAGTCTAAAACAATTAAAACAATAGCACATACAGAGACCACTTTCACTCTTAGCTAAAATTCATTAGAAATGGTAAGCTTTACATCTTAAAAAAGTAGTACTCCCTACAAAACATGAAATTTTATCAAGAACTGCAAAAATATACAACAAAGCTTTAACAAAAAAATGTGGAAATTGTAAGAACCTGCGAAAAGGCTTGAATAATGGGGTTTCTTGAAGCTAAAAAGTTGATTTCCTTTATCCATTTGTCAGTAATAGAAGAAATAGAGCTTTGGAAATTGGTAAATGCTTGAAATGTTGCAGAAGTTAGCAGCTGAAAATTTGGTATATTTTGCACAATTGGTGATTGTCTGATGAAATTATTGAACGGGGGAGAAGAGAAAAGTGGTAGTATTATTAGACAATTTGGTGCTGGTTTTGTTGCTTCACTGCTGGGATGATTATTATTGTTGTTAGAATTTTGAGAAGGGGAGGAAGATGAGGAAGAGAGCTTCATCCTCTAGTTTTCTTGGCAAGAAAGAAGAAGATAAGGTAAGCACCATCTTTAGATATAGACTTCTTTTTTCAATATTTAAGGATGAGGCGAGTAACTAACCGGGACTAGCAAGAGACTTTTTTACTACGTTAATCCATAATTTTGATGTTTGGTGATGTTTACAAAAGTTACGTTCGACGTTTATTATGGAAATAAATATTCGGCGGAAATGTTGTGAATGGTGTGTGAGTGTGTGACGTCTCCAATAGACGAATTTATTTCCACACTGACATAGAGTTTCATTTTGTTTTTTGTTGATTTTACTTCCTATGTCCACAATCTCGATGTTAAATTATGTTAGAACAACCATGTTGGGTGTTTGTAATGAAAATTAAAGCTCGTAATTAACTTGAAACGTCCACGAATATTGATAAATGATCTGAAATGTAACATAGAGTGTCGTACAAAATTGTAACGAAGCAATCATGGTAATAGCAATTAGAGAGATTGACTATATGCTTACAGGATATACAACTATTGATTGTTGCCACATGCATAAGAATTAAAACACATTTTTGTTGTGCCCCTTATCCATCATCATAACTTTGTCTTCTGGTTGCACCAAACTGCATTTTATTATGGCACTGATCAACTACTTGTTTGTTAGTAGTTGTGTAAGTAGTTGAGATATCTACTTGGATAATCCTTTTCAATGTGGACCGGTTTCCGTCTTTCGGATTGGTGCAATGGTAGTCTCCGAGGAACACTCCTGCAGATCAGCATGGGAGTAGGACCTCCAAGCCGACAAGCTCCCTCGTGGTGGTGCTGAACAATCCATCTGAAGTAACCTGACTCGAGGATGGACACGAGAACCATTCGAGGGTGGAGGGGATCGCGGAGCCATTTCATGCTCAGAATTTAAACTGTCACTACTGCTACTCTCGGCAAGACTATTCATGACAACAGCGAAGGCTAATGATGAATTTCGAGTGGTGCCCGGGACTCTCTTTGCTATACCACCATTGCTACTCCTGAGAATTGAATTGCTTCTTGTGGGCTTGTCCCATGACATTGTGTAAGCTAGTAGATTTCGTCGCCTCTTGGCATACGCGTTCTCTGGTTTCGTCAAGTCCTTGCTGGATGCAGCGTCTGCTAAACTTGCAAAAGACTTTGATTTGCCATTATAGAATCTTGAAATTCCTTTTCTGCAAACAACACATTGTCACAAAATGCTCATCACTGAGGCTTTCTTGCCTGCCATCTTAAATGTATGTTCCAGGTATGGTCTTGCAATCGAATTCGAATACCAGTAAAACTCAGTTTTTTAAATTTTAATGCAGTTTCAATTTCAAAATTCAAACAATCACAGAAAATATATCCACACTCCAAGATGCCCAATTGAGTATAAAAACATTGGATATGAATCAATGTTTCATGATTACTGTCCCTTTGAGATTATTCGGATCAGTCTCCGTTATCACAGGAATAAGGTTGCACACTATATCAACCCTTACTTCGATTAAGCTATCACAACAGGTTGATGTTGATGTGTTATTAGATCGATCTACGATTCCCACTAAATAAATGGAAAAGAAAACAATTACCTTATTGGCAAAACATCCTCCAAGGCCTGCATAGCATCTAGGGGGCTTTTGTAAGAGCTTTGAACCTCATCCTCTGCAACATCATCATCATCATCCAATGAAATCCCAGAAACATCACTGTTCTTTCCTATTGAAGATGTTGATGAAGAACTGCATGAACTTGTCTTATTATCACAATTCTTGAAAATACTAGTTTTCTCCTTAGCCATCATCTTCTCTTCAACCATCAACCTCTTTTCATCATGAACATATGCTGCTTCCACCATATAAATGCATGAAAGTCCATCCATATGTTTTTCAACTCCTCCAAACATGGCTTATCAATCAAGAACACAAATTCGAAAATAAAAATCAGGATCGTCGTAGTCGTCGGGGGCCGTCCTGTAGATAAACGGGGGCCTTGTGCTGAAAACAGACGGAAAAGACTTGAAGAGCAAAAGATGGTGATCAAGATTCAAGATCCATGAAAGAACATAGAGATAGGTGATTCCAAGCAAGGGGGGTTAATATAATGTGTCTATAATAATAATAGTACTAGTATTATTTATATAGTGTTTAAAATAAGTTATCATAAAAAATAAAAAAATATAATTGGTCCCTCACACTATTAAAGAAAAGAATTGTTTGGAAAGTAAGGAGAGGATAAGACATAATTGATGCTTTTGGGTGGTAATTATTAATGTGGATGGTCTTATCCTCATCCATTGGTTATCCTAGTTATGGGAAATAAATAAATTAGTAAATAAAGATATAGTCCAATGTTGAAATAATTGTTGATATGGCAGTAAATTAAGGTAACACACTAACGATGGACTAGGATTAGATAGCAAAATCTCTTGGTTTATCACGTGGATAAAGTCAAATTTCAATAATCAAAACAATCGAAAAGCCTAGTAAAAAAGGCTCTTGCAAGTGACCAGAAGGTCTTAGTTCGATACTCACCTCATCGCTAATTTACACAAAAAAAAAAAAATCGACAACAATAAAGTTGAAAGTTATATCATAGCTAAGAGATCAGATTGGATATTATACATTAATAACACTATCTAATATATTTCTTGAATAATTTATCAAAGATAAACATTATATTTTATGTCGACTTCTTCAAGTTTTATCATTTTCAATCAAGATACAACATTCACATCTTAGGAGTATATTATATGGTCTAGATTACCAAAATTAAAGAAATTGAAATTGTGGGGTATCTTGTAACACCTCAAGGAAAGACCACCTCAAAAAGTTAGGTAAAATGTGTTATGTGTCAAATGTCATTATTGCTTAGTGGTCTACCACCTTTTCTTATCTTATCCATATTGCCCAAACTTGGCTACTAATACACCTATTCTTGAGATTTATCGGATGAAAAATAGATCGTTTGTTACATTTTAAATACATCCTCTATTTTAAAATGTTTAATCATCTAACCATTAAGTACTTTATTAAGGATCAAGAAAGACTACTATTATACCCTACATAATATAAATATTTACCCTCAAAAGTAAAAACATACTGAAAAATAAAAGTACTTTTGAAGGTAAAAAATGTAAAAGGTGAGTTGAAAAGTACATTGGATTCCTAAACAATCAAACATTATGAAAAAGTAAACATTTTCTAAAAAATCAAACATTATGAAATGGAGGGAGTATAATTTTGTACACATATTTTTTATTTTTAGATAAATATAAAAATAACAACAGGTTCTTTGTAATGACACTAAAAGCCTCCACTATATTCCAATAATTGCAACATACAAGATATATTCACAAAAAGACATTTATAACTTCATTTTCTTAACCATCATTTTCTCTTTAATACTTTTGCTCATCAGCAAGGAACTCCTGTACATGCCGTGAAGAATTCACCCCTCTACAATGGGATACATTTGTTTGGTTTGATATCTAAGGCAAACTTAAATGGATCCGAAACCCCGTAAGATAGTGTCGCCCAAATGGATCCCAAACCCCGTAAGATAGTGTCGCCGATAACGGATTATTTCGTCTAGACAGTCTCCGAGGTAAAATTTTAAATTGAAGGGACTGTCCAAAGGAGGTAAGCCTAAATAGAGTACCCGAATCAAGTCAGCATCTTCTCATTATGTTTACAACATTCTTCCCAATCTCTTCTTTAGTCTGTTCGGACACAGGGAAGTCGCCAACGTACATGTCAAAGAAGGCTCCTGCAGAACAATGAGTACGGTAAAAGAGTTTTAAAGCTTGAAAAAATCCACTCATAAATCCAGAACAGATCATAATGAAGTTCTTACGGCAGAGGTCCTTGCTGTGAACAGCTCCTATTCTACTGCTCCCAACTGCAGAAAAGAACACAACTCATATAAGACACTGTATCAGCCGAATAAGAGATATCGAGAGACAAGATCCACCATCCAGTTTGACATAAAATGTTAGTTCTGTCTATAGAGTGTCGGCCAGTTGGAAGTTGGAACGTAATCTGTACTCTTTAAAATAAGGTTGCAGAAAGATGATTGACGGATTTGAGAATGAATATAAACTTAATAATCTAAATTAAATACTTAAGAGGAATGATTCAAAATCCACCCAAATTAATAATTAGATCCTTTTCACATTTATATATCTAAAATTCCAAACAATGTTGATGATCGATTTAAGGTAAGGACTGATGCACTTCACAAATCTATCATCCAAAGCCAGCCTAATAGAATGATTCTTTATTTTATTTGTGTGTACAAAAGATGAGAAGTCACAAGATCTCAGCATACTTTCGGTGATGAAATGCCCATCAGCTGTACGCCTTAAGTTGATGGTTGTTCCCTATAAATTTCCAAATCTTAGTGTTAGAAACATCAAAATCCAATAGTCGGTCTGGCAAATCACAAGAACACAATAACTTTACCACCTGTGAAGAACTCGATAACTTACCACTTCTAGAGGGATATTTTCAACAAAGAAGGAACTAAATTTTTCTAGGCAGTGGAAATCAGTTTCAGGATTTGCCTGTAGTTAATGAAATTGTCAGATTATTTACAGTATCCAACAAACTTCATCACAATAAATCAGGTTGCCTATGTATGGAATCCTACAGAAGATATTAGTGACTCACCTTCAGAAGTCGGGCTCGAAGAGATTTTTCAAATGCACTACATGAAAAATAATTGGTAAGTAAACTATAACCACTTACAAAAAACAATTTATAACACAAGACATGCCCTCCTAGTCAAAGATATTATATGATAGTGTATAGATCTCTTTGACGAACCCTGTTACAGTCTGCTACAATATAATTAATTGCCAAGATGTTCAACTATCTAGGCTGCAAAAGTGATGCTCAAAACTACAAACGTAATAATAACTGGTCTAGTTAATCAATCATAATAAGAACTCGGTTTTAAGTTATATACTGTGCAAGATATTGCTCTATTAAAAAATTCAGTATCAATGTCTGAAGAAAGGCCAAATCAGGGGAAAGTGCTGGTTTTAAATCTACGTCATGATAAAAGTTTATCTTACTCTCTCATGGTATTGATTTTGATTCCGTTGCAGTTAACCACAAGTCGAACTGTCATGTTGATATCCTCCCTGCAATACATGCACAAAGTCACAGTGAAGACATATGGTTCTTTCTTTTTAATCATGAAACCAAAACAAATTATCTACAACTTAATCTGAGGGTGACAATAAATTTAATGGATTATGGATCTGCCGGTCTAGTGAACTGTAATTTACCTGAGGAGGTCAGTATAAAAATCACTGTGCTTGTTTAGGTCATCAACAGGAACTGAAGCATACTTAGGCCCCAATTTCATACAGATATCAGAAGGATGAATATCTACATATGGATAGAAGTCAAGTAGTGGAAATTTTTTAACTGTTCAATTATAAATAAGTAGAAATGAACATGTACTTACAAACGCCAAAAGCATAGACCTTGAGAGTCTTCACTTTTACTACTTTCATAGTTTTGGATCCAGTTCCAACAAGGACCTGAAAACAATTCAGGCAGTTCTGAATTAAACGCTGCAGAATATAGATGAATTGCTAGAAAGCACATTTTATAACATGGTTTTAGTACTCGAGAACCTACTTCAATTATGCCTAGCCAATATACAAATACACTTGTAGAGTTGATGAAACTTGAAGCACAACAACGAGAAAATAAATATAAATAGCCAAAAAATATTACCTCCGGTGAAAAGCTAGAGCTTTCATCACTAACTTCCATGTCGCGCAATATCATTGGAAACTCAATGCCAGTTTTTTGCTCCACTTCATGCCTACTCCTACAGTTTTCCACAATGAGGTCACCACATCCACGACTTTGCACAGCACATGGTCTTCCATCAGTTCTTGACTGGCTTAGCAAAGGAGCAGCCTTAGTTGAAACAACTAACACATCGGGGGAGCTAATTTTGATAACAAATGAACAGCCAGAGAAAAGTAAATAAATTGTAAAATATAAGAATGCCACACAGTACGGCAACTTCACATAATTATTTCAGAAAAAATCAAAGATAACACAGTGACTACTGAAAATAGCTAGAAGGAAAACTAACATGTTTTTAAGTGGCGGCACCAATAAGGCCGCCAAGCAGACTGCAGGTAAAGATTGCAAGTGCTTGGCTTCTTTGCGCAAGAACTCCAAGGACAATTTTGAAATTTTATCAAATATTAAAGGGATAGGAGACTTCCCCCTAACTTTACCTCTTCGAGAGAATCCCATAACATCATTTCTACTGCTAACTTTATGCTTAACATGACTTGAAATGCTAGAGTTGTTGTTAGTCGAGGCATGTTGTCTATTTGAGACACCCCGTTTTATGCTGGCATTTGATCCGGAAGCAAATCGCAGATACAAAGAACCAGCATGCTTCGAAATGCAATCCAAAGCCTCGTGGAAAGCTGAAGTTCCAGAAGCATGACACTTATTTGAATTATCGATGAATTCTGTTAAGTGGGAGAAAAAGTCGCCCCTATAAGTATGTCGCGGCAAGGGACCCATCGGATACAAATTAGATGAATCACCATCCACGTATGTGAATAACCGCTTATTGTGCATTGTTTATTAACCTCCAACCTAATACTCTGATCACTCAACCTAAAAAGAACAAGACACAAAGATCATGTAATGCTAGTTCAAAGCTTAATAGATAAACAATCCAGCTGAGGTCTATTATATTCTATATCCCGAGGGATCAAAAGCCAGAAAGCACAAACTTCACATTTTAAGACAATCATTTGACTTATTTCCGTGAGGCTGCATACCCTCCGACCCCCCCCCCCCCCCCCCCCCTCTCTCCTCGCTTAGGCGGGAGAATCTTGATAAGCATGGGCGTATGCTAATGCTATGATCAACCACCAAAAACTCCCATGTGAGTCTTTTACTAATGCAAGAAAACAAATAAGAGGTTATAGGCTATATATAAGCTACATATGTATTCTTCTTCATCTAGGATCAAGATTAACACAAGAAATTCAACAAAATATACTTCTTCTAAAATATCAAAATGTATTGTCCTATGTTGTAATTAAACAATGAACACAAAACAGCGGGAAAAGAAAATCTTGAAACACAAGATATCCAACAGAAACGTAAACAATAACTTTGTTAAATTTAATCTGCAACAAATTATATCGAGCGCATCAATTTGATATATTTTGATCATCATTATACTCCATAAATCTTAATGCATAAATTAAATTGCAATAATTAAAAAGAATAAATTAATAAAGATTGAAAACACACCTTAATTAAGAAAAATTGACCAAGAAATATTGCAACTTTTCTATGAGTGGAAAAGTTGGGTAGGCGCAAACACCTTTCACGATTTTGTTTAGAAGAGTTGAAAAATAATATAAATCAAGAAAAACTATTTGGCTTTAGTTTGAAATAATGAGTTTTTTCAATTGTGAGGTGATTAAAAAAATCGACTCGTGTCTTTAGAAATACATTAGCATTAATTTGTTGACTAAAATTAACAATGGAGTTAGGTAAGATGTTAAAGAAAAGTTCAGGCCTGAAAAGCCTAGAATTAATAAGGCATGTTTTTTTTTTTTGTAAATTATAATATAATAGTATATTATAAATAGTATTAGTCCCGACCGCGCACCCCACCCCACCCCACTTAATATTTGGTGGACTTAATTTTGGTAATAATAATTTTTTTCGCAAATTAGCGATGAGGTGAAACTCTCAGTGATAATAATGTTCTTTTTTTTTTGTAAATTAGCGATGAGGTGAGTTTCGAACCAGGACCTTTTTATCATTAGCAATAACCTTTTCCATTAGGCTATTCGATTAACTCGAGTGATAATAATTTCTTGAGTAGGGGAACTGCTACTATTATTCTATATGTTCATCACTCTTGAAAACCATGAGAGAAGATTACAAGAGCAATAATATATTTTCAAAATGGGAAATGTCAATAATCATAGCTTTCTTTCAATTTTTCATTACATGCCTAATCCACTTACATAATACACACTTAGACCTCCTTAAGTCTGATTAGTTACCTTTGCAATATATTATAAAACAATCATTTATATATTAATCTGGCTTTGAACCATTGTTTAGTTTGGTACAAAAAGGTTAATTCAACAAAAAGGTCAGTTATATGTATAAATCTTTGAAATTAATAAAATTTTAAATGGCATTTTACCAGAACTTTCTCAGTATAAAAGCTTGAAAAAGATAAATCTGCACTGCAACTTTGCAAGAGTTTCTAATTTGTCTAACAAAGTTCTTGGTTATGGATACTTTTTTCAACATTATTTGTTTTGCAATATTCATCTTTGTAACTATAATTTTCGCCTTCGTTAGACGTAGAGGGGGCCGTGTTGATCAGCCAGTTGACCTTCCCCCTGGTAGCTTTGGATGGCCTGTTACGGGTGAAACATTTGAGTTCTTGTTTGGAAAGCCTGCAAAATTTGTAACTAGTAGGATGAGGAAGTACTCCACCGACATTTTCAAGACTCGAATTCTTGGAGAAAAAACTGTAGTTATTTGCGGTCCTAATGGTAACAAGTTTCTCTTTGCTAATGAGAACAAGCTGTTCACTGCATTTCGGCCTGTTCCAATGACCAAATTGTTCAGGTCGTATAAGGATAAGGCGTCTCAGGCAGCCCCTATTCGCGATGAGGCTGGGGAGAAGACCTTACGCCAACCTGGATTCTTGAAGCCGGAAGCATTGGTTGGGTACTTGGGAAAAATGGATACTATAGTTCAGGAGTTGTTGCAGGTTCACTGGCATGGTAAAGATGATGTGAAGGCCTCTCCGTTTGCGAAGACAGTAACTTTGACCCTCGCCTGTAGTTTCTTTATGGGAACGGGTGATCCAGGGAAGATTGCTAGACTTGTTGAACATTTTGATGATGTTACCAAAGGAATGCATTCCATTGTCCTGGATTTTCCAGGGACGGTTTTCTATCGAGCGAATAAAGCTGCAGCTGCGATAAGGAAGGAGCTCGGGGTGGTGATTAGTGAGAAAAAGAAGGTGGTTGCATCTGTGATGGCTTCTTTAGCAGGAAAAAAGCCAGTGTCAATGGATATTATGTCCTATATGATGCTTGCCACTGATCCAAATGGTAAATTCATGCCTGAAGCCGAGCTAGCGGATAAGATGATGGGATTGTTAGTTGCAGGCTACAGCACAGTTGCCACTGCAATTACCTTTCTCATGAAATACATTGGAGAGAATCCTGACATCTACAACCTGATCAGACAAGGTACGCTTAGTTCTTTCGTTCATATGAAATCGAGATCCTGTTTTGACAATACTGATCTGCAGAGCAAATGGAGATAGCAGCATCAAAGAAACCAGGAGAACCGTTGGAATGGGCAGATGTGCAGAAAATGAAGTATTCCTGGAATGCAATATGTGAAACAATGAGATTAACTCCACCTCTCCAGGGAACATTTAGAGAAGTCTTGCAAGATTTTACTTATGCTGGTTACACAATTCCAAAGGGATGGAAGGTATTTTTCGTAACTTCATCTCAGAATGTTTCTGTTTCTTTGCAGTCACCTGGCTAATAGTATCCATTTTTACAGTTGTATTGGACAATGAGCAGTACAAACAAAGATCCTTCATATTTTAAGGATCCAGAAAAGTTCGATCCCTCAAGGTATGAAGATGACATTCTTCCTTATACTTATGTTCCATTTGGAGGAGGACCAAGAACTTGCCCAGGGAAAGAATACGCTCGATTCGCGATACTCGCTTTCCTCCACAATGTAGTGAAAAATTATAGGTGGGAGTTGGTAATGCCTGAGGAGAAAATTATTGGTGATATGATGCCAACTCCAGCAAATGGGTTGCCAATTCGATTGTATCATATTTAGTCAATTGCAATCTTGCATTTGTTTTCTTTGAGTTTGCAACACAATAATGAGGATTTGTATAATCGTATGAAATGAGAGTTGACATTAGTTGTTGGATTCATGTAGGGAATTTCAAAATATCTTCAATGGAACTCATCAATTTAGTTGTATGGATAGTTACAAAATTAAGATCGATGTGGAAGGAAAAAAGATAGCTAAGATGAATGTAATATTTATGTAATATTTATAATTATTTCAAATAAATGAGTTATATGCTATTTTATGTTGATGCATGAGTCATGTTAATTTATTATAACTAAAGTGATGAAATATTAAAATAAATGATTATGAAGAGTGGTATGTTTTTAGAATGGAGTGTGTAGACTAGTGATATTGTCCATTGCCTGAGAATAGATCATAAACGGACTCTCTCCCTCGTTCCATAACTCGGTTGATATTTAGTTTGGGTGTTGTGATAACATCCTAATATGTTCGCAGGTAAGCTTCGTAACCGAGTAAGTTTCAAACAATGTAGCAAAAAAATAAGGCTTAAATTCCGACAGGCCCCTGAACTTTGCTCATCTGGTCAATTTGACCCCTGAAGTTTGAAAATAGGTCTACTTGCCCCCTAAACTATCCTAACTGGTCATTTTGGCCATTTTTACCTTAAAATGAAGGGTAAAATAGGCATACAACAATAATAGGCATTACGAGTCAATTTATAATAGACAAAGTAATAAAAAAAATTAAAAAAATTAAAAATTAATATAAAATTAATATTAAATTATTAAATAATAATAAACCCCCACCCCACCCTAAAACCGTTCACCATTGATAGAACCTGCACGAGAAGACCACCCTAGCCCCAACCCCGTTCACCATTGACGAGGCCTTCATGAGAAGACGATCGAGCTGGGCTGCACGAGAAGAAGCTCGAGCTGGTGGAGGAAGGGGGAGGTCGAGATCGGATATGGGGGGAGGGGGAGATCGGGACCTGTAAATCGATAAAGATGGACGGAGATCGAGCGGGGGTGGGGCTATTTCAGGGAGGGGTTGTGGACGATGAAGATGGAGGGGACAAGGGAAGGAAAATGTGGTTGCCGGAGATGAGGGATGGGGGTTGGGGACGACGGGGGAGGGGGATTTTTTTTAAAAAAAAAAAAATTTATTTCCTTTTAAAAGAGCCCCAATATATTTTCTTTATTAAAAGTGACCCCAAAATGTCTATTATATACTAAATTCCTATTTTGTCCTTCATGAAAAGTTAAAATTTGTTAATTTGCCCCTTAATAGTTATGAAAATGGCCAAAATGACCTGCTGTGAAAGTTCATGGGGCAAGTTGACCTATTTTCAAACTTCAGGAGCCAAATTGACCAGATGATCAAAGTTCAGGGGCCTGTCAGAATTTAAGCCAAAAAGTAACGACGCCTGAGAGATTCGAACTCTCGCGGGGAAACCCCATGTACTTAGCAGGCACACGCCTTAACCACTCGGCCAAAGCGTCATGTTGTTCTCCTTCAACTTTCTTCAAATAAAAGTAACAACTAATCAAAACTCTTTCAACTCAGTAGCCTAAACCCCCCTCTCCTTAAGCCACTTCCAGTAGGAAAAGATCAGCAGCACTGGAGGCGGTGGTGGTCGGAAAATGGCGACGGTACAGGCGGTGATGGGCAATTTGTCGGCGGAAGATCGGCGGATACTAACAGTCGTCAACACATTCGGGTCGAGTCTATCGTTTCTCGGGTCGGGTTTCATAGTACTATGTTATATCCTCTTCAAAGACCTTCGCAAATTCTCTTTCAAACTCGTCTTCTTCCTTGCCCTCTCAGTAAGTAACAGGCTTCAAATTTTTTTGTCACATTAACATTTTTGCTAAGTTATACTTCATTTATGCCAAAATGATTGACCAGTTTGATACTCATATATTAACGTTGTAATTTGATCTAGCTAACTTCGATTTGAATTCAAAATTTTCGTGTTAATAGTAGAGTACTTCGAAAATACTGGACGATCTTTAGTAGATGTCAAAATACTGGACTAACTTAGTCGCGTATCAATTAGAGTTCAAAGTATTTTAACTTTGACATTTGAACAAGTAAACTGGACGATCTCTTAGGGATGGAGTTAATGTAAACATTTGAGTTGAAAATTTAAAAAGATCATTAAAATTTAATTTGGCAATCTTCTTGAGTCGGAGATATTACTTAATTATGTGCGCAAACACAATGTAGCGAGTGTATAGTTAAACAGTCTGATGGATGTTGAGGCTTAACTGGTGGATGGATGTTTTTACTTGTTGATTTCAATTTCAGTTGTAGTTCAGTTGAATATAGTATTGTGAAAGCTGATGTTCTAATGATTAGCTTGAATAATGATGTTTTTTGAACTATTAACGATGTGTGTTCTACTTAATTCTCTGTCGTACAAATTTCTTAGGTAGAAAAGTGTACATCAATTTCTCTTTTTGTTACGTGTAACCTTATATCCTTACATATGATTTGGTGATGGCATTAACCATTGAAGTTATGTAAAATGGAAGTGATGTGCAAGTTATATTAGTTCGATATAGTTGACGCTTGATCAGTTGGTTGATTGTGACATTCTGTTTTATTTTGGTCCAGGACATGCTTTGCAGTTTCTTTGGAATAATTGGGTAAGATGCGGACGTGCTTAATTTTATTGGAGTATGTTATATTTTTGTTCCATGGTTGGTTGTGCTAAACTGCAGTCTTGAATACTCTCTTTATGTAGGGATCCATCTAAGGGATTTTTCTGTTATGCTCAAGGATATACAACTCACTTCTTTTGTGTAGCTTCATTTCTGTGGACAACAACAATTGCTTTTACTCTACATCGAACGGTTGTTAGACATAAAACAGATGTTGAAGATTTGGAGCCTATGTTTCATTTATATGTCTGGGGTAGGAATTGCTATCATATTTCATCTCATCTTTGTAGAATCCAAATTTTATTAGTTGTTTCTATAGAACTATGTGATTTCTCTATGCTTCAGTGCCCCCTTAATCTTGGATTTTTTTACTTAAAACAGGAACTTCAGTTGTCGTGACAGTTATTCGTTCTATTGCAAATGAGCATGCGCATATAACTCGTTTAGGGACTTGGTGCTGGGCACAAACAGGACGAACAGGAAAGGCAAGTATTTGGTAATACTATGCAATATCAATGCTTTGTGCAATATAGTTATGTTTGTTATACAGGTTTCACTCAGTTTCCCATGTGCTTTTCGTAATCTTTGGTATATAGATTTAATTGATGGAAACAAATGTATTGTTTGTACTGAAAACAAAGTCATGCGATTAAATTACTAGAGTTCCAGAAGTTTTTAAAAGAGACTAATAATTTCGGCTAACATTATTTCTTTAGTAAAAAAACCTATTAGTTAGACTAGAATCATTATAAAAATATATTGCAAATAGAGACTTGGCTCAATATATCGTAATTATAGTTCTAGTCTTTAGTTGTGAGGTATGTTAACTAATCTGCTTCCGCTTACCCGTAATCCCCCCCAATTCACTTGTTAGCCCAAAGGGATCCTTCTAAAATGTTTGACTGGGAAGCAGGTTAATTAGTATTCCACGTGAATCTGTTCTGAGTATTATACATGCCCTTCAACTCTTCATAGATTTAATTAATATATGCTCTGTATACAGTGAAATCTGTTTGCAATGGTTATAGTTAGTCTAATTGACTCCTCCTGCAGGCTATCCACTTCATAACATTCTATGCCCCTCTGTGGGGTGCAATTCTTTTCAATGGAATCACGTACTTCCAAGTGATACGAATGCTAAACAATGCAACCCGTGTAAGCAACTTTTAGTTAGATTGTCTTTCATGTATCAAGCATTTGAGGTGTTGCCTAATATAGTTTACAATATAATGTACAACATTCCAGATGGCAGTTGGCATGTCAGATAGAGGATACCAATTTGATTCACGTCCAGACATGAAGGTATTATTCTCTTAGATTGCGCCCAAGCCTTACATAGCAGGAAGTGCATGCATACATAAGTAACATTGCAGAACAATCTATCTTTGAACATCAACTCTTTCTCATGTAGTTTCCTATAAACTTAGAAAGTAATAATAAATCCTTCACATTCGAAGGAGGTTCTTTGTTCTGATTAGCAAGGAATATTCACACCATACCTTTTTTGCTTCTACATGATGTTTCCCTAACATAATGCATCTACCTCACTTGACGTGTGTATGCTTCTCAAGGAAGTCATATCATATGCTTAGAAAAAGGTTTTGTTTTCACTTACTCAACAGTTGTAGTCTCCCTCTCCCATTTTCTAAGGCACATATATGACTGTGCACGGATTTCAATGCAAATTCGAGTCTCATACCTTACATTGTCCCTCCTTTTTAGTCTACGGAGTATAATAAATGCTCAGAAAAGGAAGCAATTTTGGGAATTTACCAACTTAAAATTTCCTTAGGAAATTGAAGGACAGGGTACTAAAATCATACTACTCCGTAGTAAAGTACCATAACAGTCTATGTTTCAGTAAACTGGGATATCAAAACACTATCTAACAGAAGTTCGATTTTTCTTTTCCCTGCTACAGGCACTAAATCGATGGGGTTACTACCCTCTCATTCTTATAGGATCTTGGTTTTTTGGCACAATCAATCGCATACATGATTTTGTCGAGCCAGACAATAAAATCTTTTGGCTTTCACTTCTAGATGTCGGAATGGCTGCACTGATGGTAAATACTGTACATGAACTATTATACTGAATTTTTTATTGGAGAAGATGAATATTGTTTATTAACTGACTTAAGTTTATGTATTTTGTTGTAGGGCCTTTTTAATTCAATTGCTTATGGCCTCAACTCTTCAGTAAGACGAGCAATTTATGAACGAGTAGATCTGTAAGTAATGTTGTTGACATACTTCGGATGTTAGTTTACATATATCAATAAACTCCCAGGATAATATTGATCAATACCAACTACAGTTGTCATATACAAGTTACAATCAACTCTTCAAGATTGACCAACATTATTCTACTTTTTGTTCGTAATTGTATTTTTGTGGTTTACTTCTTAATTGAAGCAATATATTTGTACTGCACTTATCCAGGTTACCAGATAGTTTCCGAAGGTGGTTGCCTAAAGGTCTGAGGCAAAGAGGGCAGCAACAGGAGAGTGAATTAGTTGCACTCAAGAACCAAAATCAACATGATGGACAGGTCTAAGTTTCCTCATCTCACTAACATTCACTCGTCGATTTTTGTAATTTTAGTTCTTCATCTTTGTATTGATTCATAGACAAAGCCAGGGGCGATCCACTGTTGCCACGGCAACCAGTGGATTTTTGTAATATTAATGATTATTATTTTGTAATTCTAATGATTATTATTACTCGATCAAATATAATATTCCTTTCAAAATTACTGGCCATTCATGCATCTGCAACTGTGAGTTCAGTGCAGTATGGAGTTGCAATTTGTCTGCAGAAGCAATGGGTCGCTGCCATTCTCACAAACTTGTTAGTAAACGGTTGAAACATCCTTAATCGACATCTCTTATCTTTTGAGAAATACAAAATTGTTTCGATTTTCGAGTTAAATGATAAATGAATCAGATTAATTTCAGAAGGAACTATAAAGGAGTCCATAGGCAGCAGAATTATGCCTTTGTTATCATTTGTCCATATTTTTTACAACATAATCTTGAAAAAATCCAAGTGGCAGACGGAATAAACACATTCTCACGCAAAGAATACAAATGGTCCAAAAAGGAAGTTTCCCAATAACCAAAACAACAAAACTCAAAACATAAGCAAAAGTCAACTTTAGACATTAGATTGCAATAGATCTGAAATATTACATTCAATTTAATCTGATCAAAAGTGAAACATTTAATTACTTTTAATGATAACAACATTAAAGATACAAAAAGAAAGAGATAAACAACTAATTGATCGTTAACATTAACATGTCCGAATAATCTAAATAGATTTCCGTCTAAATTCAATATGGAAAGATAGTACCCATCCTTATCCCGATAATAAGAAGAGGTTGTTTCCGAATTGATCCAACAAATTGTGAACATAATCAAGTATAGAATTCAAGCACAACCACAAGCATTATCAACAACAACAGCAGAAGCCTCATCATCAGAGCTCCTGAACAAGAAATACCCAACAGCAAGACCAACAACAATAGCTACAAGAACACCACCATTATAGGACATAACAGCCAGCATCAAAAGGTAGCCTATGGCCGCGTCGATACCGAACAAGATGGCTCCAGCAATCTTTGTTGACCCTGATGAGATCTTGGCATGAAGCAGAGGGGTTGTCGAGTTAGTTCCAGATGATGGGTTGCTGGTTGCTTTGATTTTCTTGAATTGGAGGCGTTTGTCTTCAAGATACTGGAAAAATATGGAGAAAAGGGAGAGGATCAAAAGGGATAGGAGATAAGACAACCATGAATTGGTTTTCCAAGAATCGAAGAGGATGGTCACTTCACGACCCCAGTACATGGTCATGTGCATCATCTTGAGGCCGGAGGGTTGGGGGTGGGGTGGGTGGGGGGGTAGGGTAGGGGGGAGGTTGTTCTGGTGAGTTGAAGAGGGTGTCTTGTAATGAAAATTATATGTAAGAGTTTGATGATAACTAGATGTCTAGATGGCTTGTTGTTGATAGGTTAGTTGGACTGGGGCAAACCTTTGATTCTTTCTACACTTAATTTCTTCCAAGTTGGTGAAGAATAATTTCGGGAAGTAATTTATTTTTATACTACATGCCAAAACAATTATAATATGATATTGAGCACATTTTGTAGGTAAGATAGAATTTTTCGCGCTTGTGTAAGAGGTTTTCGGTTAGGTGGTTTGTAAATATAGAGATGTGTCTTTTGACCAGATAAGTTGTAAATCGAGGTATGTATCTTAGTAGCAATCCTACAAGGGAGAAGATTAACGAAATACGAAACCATAAGTAATCCTTATAGTATTTGGACAAATTATAATATTTACACGAATTCGAACTTGCAATATCAGGTATCTCCAACCAATTATATTACCACTAACGACATGTTCATCTAATATATTGATTAAAATTCTAGGACAAAACAAATTTATTGTTGTTAAAATATTACGAATATTATAATATATTTTCATTAACCTTATATATTAAATTAAATGAAGATTATGATAAGGGTGGAGAGAGAACTAACTAAATTTGATATCAATCACATTAACTGAAGTCCGAAAGATGGGTCTTATTTCTTAAGATTGAATTACCAATATTGTTAGTTAGACATTAATTATTTACATGAAAGGGTTAAAAGAAATGTTCCTAGCTCAAATACTATTTACTTAACAACTATTATAGCAATTATTTTATTATAATACGACGTATCAGCTAGTATTGAATACTCCATTATGATTAGTTTTAGAAAAAAATTATGTTTTCAGTTAAGAGTATTATTTTTCAAAAAAGAAAATTAAAAGTTATAAAATGTTGATTTGAGTTTCCAAAATTTTCTCGTTAACTAATCGAATACGTGATCTAAGACAAAATGCGCTAAAAAAATTTCAGGTGGTTTATAACTTACAAAACTAAATTGTTTCTTATGTTTGTTACTTTGTTTGTTATGGACTCAAAACTTGAAGGCATTGGAGACTTGGAGTATTGGACTATGAGCCCGTTATAGTTCCCCACGAGCCCTAATATACACACAATGACACAAATCTCATCTAACATATGTTCATAGAATCATAGTCAATTTCATTTTTCTTTTTTTTTCATATATTTAGTATGAAGTAAGTTTCCAAATAATAAAAATTATAGTTATTAATAATAAAATGAATTCATTAGATTGTTCGATTAACACGATATCACCACCTTTTCATCGGGAAGGATAGTATGTAAAAGGAAATTGCATATACCTAATAAATCAAGTTTTTTTTTTGTCCAAAAAAATCATATATTTTACCTGATAACTTATCAAGAGACCAATAACTTTACTTCTAACTTATCTGTTTGACCGGAGGCAACAAAAATCAACCACGTTTGTTTCATTATCGAGCCAAGTGATATGGCTTACAACAAATTAACCTAAAAGGACACCACTAATTAAAATCGGCGGGGTTAACATATTTAATTAGGGAGTTGATGTATATTAGGGCTACTTAAATTATTTATTATTGTCTATTAGGATTTGCATATTGATTAGTATTATTGAGAAGTTATATATTAATACGACTAGAAAAATCGAAAAATATAAAGGAGGCTGAACTAAAGAACGTTTTGAAGGAATAATTATCAAAATTCGTTGGAATCAGCGGTAGTATGCCTCTTCCCTATAACTCCTCTACATGAGTAGCAATATAGCATATTCCCATGAAGATGCATAAATTTATTATTTATTGACAGAGGAACACAACATAACATATGAAAGATGCATGTATCAGTCATCATCATTCAATTGAAAATCCAAACTAGCTACTTCCAATAATTTCAATCAATGATTCTCAATCATGCTTCAACAAACAACTAAAATTGATCAATCAATCATTCAAATTGTCCAATTGTTTTAAACAATGTGAACTTAACTAAAATGGATCAATCAAGAATCAAATGCAGGGACACAGCTTTGAGATCTCACCAACTCCTTCCCCATCCTCGACCCCGACCTCGGAGAATCCGAATCCAGCCTCCGTAACAGGAGGTGCTTCATGACGGAGATGAGCCCGTCGGAGCGGTTATGTGGCGGCGGAGTTGATGCCCTGAATTTCTTGCAAAAACTCATGTGAAGAGACAATGCCTCTTCATAGCCAATGTTTTTTCCATTTCTTGCAATCTCGTCTTTCACCGCCTCCCCGCAGAGCCCACATACCCACCTCCCGCCGTGCCTCTGGCGAACGCGTGACACATACGCCTCCGTGCACTCCTCCGTCAAGCCACAACACTCACATTTGGCCAAAACAAGCCCTGCTTGATGAGCTTCATCAATGGTGATTGAACTACTAGTAGTAGTCATAATCCCTGTTATAAAAAAGATTAACAAGCAGGCCCTTTATATCGCGCTTTTATAGAACGTTAAGAAGTTAATATGGAAATAAAATCTACCAAAATAATTATGCTATTCAATAAATCTTTCCATATCAAATTTTACGCGCAAACTTAAATAAATACTTTCGCTCATTAATCTATTATGCAATGTACTTACTGCACATACTTGGAAATAAATCTAGAAAAATATAACATTTAAAAGAGAAATTGAATAATACTCAACTAAATTTTTGCATATCAAATTTAAGAGTAAAATCTTCAATCAAACTCTTTCTTAATATATAATCCTACACTTAAGGGCTAATTGCAAAAATTATAAAATACCAAACAAATTAAATTAAGCAAACATTGAGAGTCAACTACAAATCTACAATAACACTCAGATTTACATTGATCATATTATCAAACTGGAGCAAAAATTAGCATACTTAACTATAGTAAACATGTAATTTTAGTTTACATTAATCATGTAATTTTAGTGTGCAAAACATAACCAAGCAAATAATTCACCAAATGATAGCAAATTTAAACCAAAAAAATCAAGATTTTTTACCTCAATATTGGCCGTAAATCACGTTGGAATAATTATTTGACCGTCAATCTTGGTACCAAAACCTTGAAAATTAAAATCAGCAATAAAAGAATAGAGATACTGGACTTTAATTTGGGACAAAAATTGATTGATTATCTCTCTCTTTCCCAATCACCTTCTTGTTCAACAAGTTCACCACCAATAATCAAGAGCTTGAATACTACGTACATTATCAGAGCCCCCTTTGGCTCTTTTATTTTATTTATTTTTCTTGAATATTTAATTAAATATTATGATTCAAGAACTTGGAAAAAAATGAGAGTATGAGATGAATATATAGGAGATGTTTTAGTTGGAGGTATTTAAGTTTACTGGATTTTGTGGACTCTTTTTATTTTTTAGCAGCTTTTTGTTTTGAAGGTGGAATTATGATATATATAGACAAAAATGTACCTATCCAATCATTGGCATTTTGGGACAACAGTAATAGTTGTCCATGTCAGAGTTTCATCTGTTGGTCCCAATTATATTTTCATTAATGGATTTTTTAATTTAACGATCATTTATATTACACAAAATTTAAGTAAAAATTGAATTCATTTGATAAATAGAAATTCTTCCCCACTATTTTCTTATTAAGTTTGATATAATGTGGCTTTTAGAAATAGATTTCTATTTTTCTTTAAAAGTTTTTAAATTTAGGAACGAATAAAGTTGAAATCATGGTAGCAAATTTATGATTATCAAATGTTGTGTTAGCATGCACACCCATATCGGATATCGGTGTCCTCCCAGGTCAATATATGAGATCTTGGGCTACTCACTCTATTGTCAATTGATTTTATAGTGAAACCACATAAACCTTAACAGTTTGCAATGATTTTTAGTTTTCAATAGCGAAATAAATAAAATTAATGCCTTTACATTTGTTTCTATATTTATTTCTATAGTGTAACTATAAAGATTATTATTTTATCTTATCAGATAAAGGTCATTTGTAAAGATCGAATAAAGTATAAATATATACTTTTTCTATTTATTTTATTTGATGATTGATAATACAATAGTTGATACAAAATAAGAATGTGTTAGAACATAATTTTTTATTATAACTACTAATTTTAATTAGATTATGAATTTATAGTTAGTAAATACATAAAAGTAATAGAGTTAATCGAATAGCCTAGTGAAAAAGACTTTTGTTATTGACCAGAAGGTTGTGTGTTCGAAACTCATATCATCGCTAATTTATAATACTAAAATAAAATAAAATAAAAGGTAGTAATAGTTAGAGATATGATATTAAAAAATCCTTTAGAGCTGTAGCCATTAATTTTACAGCTTTGATGCTCTCCACAAGATCTCTCTACAAATCTAGAACGTTCTGTTCATTTCTTGTCATTTTATATTATTAGGTGGAAAATTAATCATACCCATTTTCTAGTTGGATACTAATAAAAGTAACTCGAGATGACCAATAAAAATGAGAAGATCATTGAATTATTTTATTTGTATTTTTCTTAAAGAACTTATTGGGACTTCTAATTTTGGCAAAATTACAATGTTTGTTGCCAATTGTTGGTTACCAAACTCAAATATTATGTAATGTAGTTAGTTCGAATAAGTACTACTAAAGTTTATTTTATATATAAATTAAATCGAGTATTATTTAGAATTGATAGAGATTGCATACTTTCTGTCTATATGGTAGATATATATTATCCTATAAACTTCTCCATAAATATTACTCAAGCCATCCAAATTAGATTTGCAAGTCAAATATATTTCTCATATAACAAGAACTAATCAGTTCTTTTATTCTCTCGATATTCTATAAATATAGTAAATAAACATTTTTATCCACCATTCCCCTATAATTATAACCGTACTCAAAATATCTGAAATATTGAAATATCTTTTAACTATTAGATCATGTTTATCAAAATGTGCCTCCGAAACATAGTTCAGTGATAAAGAGTCTTGGTGTTGTGGTAGTCCTCTTACCTCTTCGGTTTGGTTTAATTTGATTCTCTCTAAGATTGATTTTCAAACTAAAGTGATGTACATGAAAATCAAGGTACTTCTAACCACTAAGTCATATTTCATGCTAACCTCTAATATCAATCTCAGAATAAGGGAATTGTCGAGACTCTTATTTTGTGATCTCAAAATATATTTACCGAAATGTGTATAATGCATCCTTCTCTCTTTAAAGGCCTTGCGGTTCTAATAGTCCAAGTGTTTGAAATAATTCTCAAATAAGTAAATATCATTTTTATGTATGTATTTCATGTAATATCTAGAAAAATAAAAATGAAATCGATGGCACATGGGTTCCACAAGGGGTTGGGTGAGCCAGTTGTAAGGAGTGTTACAGTTTGGCTAGTTGTGGAAGCCAACTTGGACACATGAAGTTTTTATCCCACGTGGATTCTGCCACTCATGCACCCCACCTCCATGTGGGATTTTCCTTATCGTTTCCCCTCCCCTTGTCTTTTTTGCTTCCAATTATCAAATCCTACTCATCAAAATATTATCGGCGTTAATCGAATAGTCTAGTGAGAAAAGATTTTTATTAGTGACTAAAAAGTATTAGATTCGAAATTCGCCTCATTACCAATTAACAAAAAAAATTGTTATCCAAGCAATTAACCTTCCTCCATGGGTTGCAGATTTTGCTACTTGAAATTTGATTATCTCTACAGGCAACAACTTCTTACTTGCTCAATTGAGTCACTAATTTGAGCCGAATCAAGCAAAATCGAATATCATTAAAATAGAAATTTTGTTAATCATGATAAGCACTCGAACGGGTATATCATTTAGCGTTGCGAAATTTGCACTTAGCTCACTTAATCAAAAACACATTTATATTTAGAATGTTCTTAAATATAAACGCTCGTAACTATATGTACCAAAAATATAGTTAATAAGTTCTCTATTAGTTGTCAAAATGAATCATGTAAGTTTTTGTTTGTGTAATAAAAGAATGAATGTAACATCGTAAATCTGTGTAAGAACGAATTGAATAAGTCTAATAAGGGTGAAATATTTGCTAGTTGATATGTAGGCGTCTTATATATAAGACGTGCACCTTATCACTTCCCACCAATTTGTATCTTATATATCAATTATCATAGTAATCAAATGGTACAAGCAATCCAAGATGCACCGCAAACGTCTAATATTGAGTTTTAATACCCGGAAGTACTTGATTGTTTTGGTAAGGAAGTCACTTCATTGCTCGGGTGAGCGAATGTAAAAACTTTGATACTTCTATATCAGAGTTAGAGTATTAAGTCCATGCAGTTTGTCCTCTTCACGTAGCGGGAATTCGACTCCCTAAAAAACAACCTTCTATTGAAGTAGTTAAAAGGTAAATTCTAGTCCATTGACCTGGAGAGATACATGCCGCATTTTACCTTGTTCGTGTACTTCTATGTAGCATTTTACCTCGTTCGTGTACTTCTATGTAGAAATGCCTATAACCATTAGTTTCATAATATGGAAGCATTGTTCATGGTTTTAATCGTTTTACCATACCATCCATAGTCTAAGATTATTAAATGCAAATAAATGTAGTTGCATATAATTGTCAAATGCATAAAAGTCTTGTTATTATGACAAGAACGCAATCACAATGTCTAAAATCGTCTGATAATATATTTGACAGCATTAAATGTTACATGTTGATAAATACTAGTCCTATACAAAATAAAGAAAGTCATCAATTTCCTTCAACGACTAAAATTAAACCTCGAAAATTGTCGGACTTCAAACTTGAGAAGATTGAACTTGGACGCTAAATATGCTCATGAATTTGAACTTAGAGATATTGGTAACCTTGAAGAATGTAAAGTTCATGACTAGAATTGTACCTTCTGTGAAAACTAGCAGAATGTAGAAGAGAGCACAAAAATCAGCTCAAAATCAAGAGACATCTTGACAAGAAATACACTGGAATTACAGACTTCATGATTGATAACTGAGATCACACAAAATCTCAAGTTGGTAACGATATAATCAAACACCAACGAACAAGAATGCTCGTTATACTCCACCGGAATGGTTGTTGCCAGTCATGGGCATTGACCGGTGTGCAAAATCAAGCAACAACTTCTTTTGTTGTTCATTTGTGTGAGGAAGACTAGCTCGTAAAAGCTCAACAGGGATTTCTTGGCTGATAGCTCTTGCTGCTTCGGAGCCAATAGTGGCAATATTTGATGGCGACTGCGACAGGAAGGACTGCATTATGGTGTCGTATTTGTTGAAGCAATACCTTGAGAGAAGTGCAAAAAATTCATCAAAAGATGCCTGCCAAAATGCCCTATTAGATATGGTGCAGCTGCTGGCAGTATGTGAATCCCTTAAAAGCTCTGTTGCCCTCTCAAGAACAGATTTAAGAACTACAGATGCTCCATCTCCAGCGGGGCTTCCAACAGGTCTAAGTGGTGGATGTTCTGTTGAGCAAACCACTGATGCAAGACAAGCAGCAAGCGCTTTCAGCTCCATACTGCGCAATGAAGAGGATACGGTGTTGGCAAGGTTTAATGTTGTTTCAGCAGCTCTGGGATCAGCAGGAATAGCATCAAACAGGAACCTCAGATGCCGGAAGATGGCCATACAAACTACTCGGATCAGCTCATCTCCAGGAGCAAGCAGTTTCAGGTACCTTGCTAGAAGCTTTCGGCCCTTGGGGAGATGCACCAACCTCAAAAATACAAGATCATCCTTGGGAGTCAGGTTTGCCGTGGGGCTATTCTTGCCAAGGGGATCATCAAGTTGAAGAGATGTCGCAAGACCATCTAGCAGAACTTGTCGTCTGTGTCTAAGTTGCATGCCATCATCGGGAAGCTGATTAAACTCAAGGAATCTGTCAATGTCATCAACGTCAAGGAGTAGACATAGGCCATCTTCGATAGTTACTCTGGCTGCAAGCATTGGCTCTTCTTCTAAAGGTTTCTCGGTTACCTTCTGCTCATTGCCGGAAGGACCGGATGATTTCGGACGTTCAACTTCAAGAAGTGGGCGAGGCCTACGAATGGAGGAGAAAGAAACCCGCCCAAGGGCATCAACCTGAAGGAAAGGGTGTGGCTCATTACTTGGACGAGTTCGTGAGGAACTATCAAGCAGATTATTCGGGCAAAAATGGTGCCTAACTTTTGGCCCATCACTTTTTCTAGCCAAACAAGCTTGATGGTAATAATCTTCAACATAGGGATCATTGCAGTGTGTGGCAGCGAGCTGCACTCTCAATATATTCTCTAACTCATCAGCAGTCATGTACTTGGATCTAAAGCGTGGCCTCGCAGTGTAACGGTTCTGACTGCTTTTATCATAGCCTTGCATTGAATAAGGTATGCCATGTCTACCTCTCAGCATTGCCATCGCCCTTGGATCACCCAAGTTAGCCAAAGCAAGAATATCGAAGTTGTTCGCCATTGGACGAGATGGAGAAAGTTGGTGATTATGTACTTGAGGCTGCAATCCTGATAAATGACCAAAAGGAGGTTGGAATTGGTTGTGTGGTCGGGTTTGAAGTGTTGGTTGATTTGGCATTAACCCCTCTTGATGAGCCATTTTTTGTTGGAATGTATTATTAGCAAGGCTGGGATTATCTTCGAGGTATAAACTATTTTGACTCACAAATTGATTTTGCATCCGGGAGGTAGGAGGAGGCAGCTGAGGCATACTTCCACCGAACTTTAATCCAGTGGCTATCGCATTCATCTGAAGCTGAGAGTTAGGAAATTGAGAAAGGTCGGAGGAGGGTATTGGAAATTTCTGTCCACTAGGAAGCGGTTGATTGGGGTAATGAAACCGGCTATTAGGTGAAGCCTCATGGGATCTGCCGGCAGGGGAAGGGTATGAAGGGAAAGGAGGTCTTGGTATACCGATTGGTTCGCCGAAGTGATGCTGGTGTTGGAGTTGGGGTTGCGGTTGTTGTTCTGGATATGAAGATGTTCTGTATATCTGCTTTGAATTGCCAAGAAGGTCAGGAGGGGATGGATGTGGCCAGGAGGATTGGTCAGACAAGTTAGCAAAACCTGCCTCTTGCTTCCACTCAGAAGCCAGTGAACCTGAAACATGGTGTGTAATATATTTAAGCATAATGAAGAAGAAATCCATAAAAAAACGGGCCACAAGAAGCTGTGTGCCTGTGATTTAACTGCAGATGGCAGTGTGCTTCCTAAGATTCAACTACAACACTAAATGCATGGAACCACTTTAGGAAACAAGTTCCTATTAATAAGAGACTAATGCTTCTGTTAATTATACAATTAATCATCTCCTTAAGAAAAAGGAATTTATACGAAGACATGAAGGGCATAACCATGCATTGACTAAAATCTTGATAAACTGGCAAAATTATTCCCGAGCCAGTCATAAAAAAATTGTGGTGTGTCACATGAGGCTTTGCAAGTGGGATGCTCCAACTAAGAAATGGCTTGGATTCTTTAGCATAGAACAAGAGTGGTCAGCACTACATGGCACAAAATGATTGAAAAGACTTACATCTCAGAAGATAAGGAACTGACGCTTACTGAAGTGACAAGACATGAAAGTTTTGACAAATGAATGAAACACAATGGAAATAAAATCGTCAAATACATATATTCTAAGACTCACATTCTCGAGAATCTCTATCTATCAGTACCCCAGCGCTTGGACTGCTATGAACCCTGTTCAACTACAATTGAGAAGTATACATCAGTCACTGGAAGGATGCAACATATAATACATTATTACTCTTCCAAGAAGTATCATATTGCGATCTATAGTAATGAAGATATAATGCCTGCTTCATCTACTAGATTAGAACATCAAATATTTTGCAGAAATGCTGATTGATTAAATTTTGTTCTATGAAATGTAATATCTTAGATGTGTTCATATTAACTCAGAGCTTGTTAAGAAAGTCCAAACTGATGCTTTTTGCTATTTATGTGTTTGTTCGAGCAATGCATTCATGGTACTCCGACACCAAGGGACAAAAATGAGAGCATGGAGGACAAAGCATTGCTCAAGTATGAGAAACAAGATGCAGATGTAAGTTGGCAGCTAGAAAATTCTAATTCTTCTGTAGCTGCGTAGGCCATGGCTTCAATCCTCTACTTTTAGGAACAAATAAAATTTTAGGCAACTTAGCGAGTTCATCAGATACTCCCGACTGCCTTAATAAACATGTCAGAAGTCTGGTAAACTCAGATCTATGGTATCACAAAAAATTTAAAAGAACATCCAATATCTAGTGATCCTTGATAACAAAGGGGAAAACATAAGGAATAAAAAGATGGAAAAACGTCAACATGCAAAATTATGTCTAATGAATTCAATACTGATACTACAGCAATTAATAACCAAGCAGACTCACCTTAGAAAATGAGTTGGCAAAATCATCGATTTCAGATAAAGATTCAGTAGCTGCGTCCTGCATTCGAAGAATTCAGATAAGCAGTAAAGAAAAGAGCTACATAAATTTCCTTAGATTTATTTTGACGAATTATGCAAAACAACCATATAATATACTCCCTCCATCGCATAAAGATTGTACGGTTTCAAATTTTTTTAGATATAATTAGTTGACGTGTATCTACAAACAAAAGAGCATGCAAAATTTGGTCAAATGAGACAAGTTATGAGAAATAAAAAAATAGTGGAAGTGGACAATCTTTATGAGATAGACTATAGAGGGCGTAACAGATAAAGGAAGTAATGGAGTTATAAGGTCTGTATGATGTGATAAGTGCTTCTGTACTGATGCCATAATAATCACAAATTCACAACAGAGCTCAATTAATGATTCTAATACATTCAGATGACAGAAATAATAATGTCACATTAGAGAATGCAACCTGGAAACTAGACCACATATCTGAAAAAGAACAATTCTTGTTGCATATATGCAAACGACAAAACTTCACGTAGTCACATGAAGATACTAATTAGCGACTACCTTTATGATAATAAAGATACCAATATATTAGAATTTACCTCATCTTGGCCCAATTGAAAGCCCTCATCTCCCAACCCAACTGGGGGGAGATCTTCTTCCTCATCTAATCCCCCCAGCTCCACCTCTTCAACTGCATCGTTGCTGAAGAAAGCATATTGTGACGCATCAAATTTAGCATCACCTGCATTAAATGAGTAGATTATGGATCAGATACAATAACAGACAACGCATTAGCAATTAAGTACCACATGTCATATAAACCCAGTAGAGTACTAGTCAGGTCAACATCAACCAGAAAATACAAAACAAAATACTAACTTGACGTGTCAGTATAGATTCCAATACATTGAAGCATTTGCAACATGTAATTACATCGACAATTAATCAATCGTCAATAGCCACCAGTGCATTAATGAGCATAACAGCCCTACTGTTTCGATTGAGAGAAGACCCTAGAATTAGCAAATTTCGAAACCAACAGTTTCAACGAAATCGTTCAATTTTTGTTTCTATGTTATTAGGAGTAAGAACTAGATTATGTGTACCAGTCAACCAATATGGTGGCATACATACGGGCAACCTACTATAATCCACCTAGCAAACTTGCCAATTCGCCATCAACCAATAATTGAATCTTGAAATAAATAAATAAATAAAAAGTTGAAGCTAATCAATAGTCAATACTATGGATAGTTGCCAACCTGATGGATTTGCCCCAAATTGCATTAGATCTTCTTGCCCTGAAGAAACTAGAACTCTACTTCCACCATCTAATCCTTCCATCTAACAACTCTTTGCTTCTATTGAACAAAACCAAAAAATATATTTTGCTCTAAACCCTCAAAAAACCCAACAAAATCCAATCTTTACAAAACCCAAAATATATTTTGCGCTAAAACCTCAAGAAAAAAACCCAACAAAATTAAAGCTTTACAAAAGACCAATATTTCTAAATCCTGAAATATCAATCTGGAGATTGATAAAAACAAATATGTTCTATTTATCGTTGGGGCAACTAAAGGCTGAAAATCTCAAATACTTGACAAAATATGAAGAAAATTGAATGATTCAAATATATGATTTACGAAAAAATTGGCAACTAGATGTTTAGGGTTCATGAGGATTAAAAGATTGCATAAGTTGGGCAAAATAATAGGGAGATTTGTAGATATCCTTCATTTGGAATTATTTTTGGTGTATTGAGAAAAATATGCAAAATGAAAAAAGATAATGGTGCAAAATAAATAAAGATATAATAAAAAGGATCCTAACATGGGGCCTTGAGGTCTGAGGCCTTTGAGAGGTGGACAAATCGTGCACTTCGAATCTCCGATCCTTAACAATTATCATCATCATATGGGCTTTGTCTTGATTGCACATGAATTGAGTCGAGTTGGAAATCTCCGACCTTAGGTCGATTTGGCGATTATTGGTGAATCGCTTAATTTTAGTGAGCTTGAATTGAACTCAAGACGAGTCCACGAAACCTCTTTTGCACTTTCAAACTCTGGATTTTGCTTAGATAAATTATTGGTTTGATCAAATATTAGTCAAATAAATCTATATGCCATAAGAAAAATATAATTTATAAGATAATATATTACAAATAGATTGAACATGAAAATCTAATTAATATACATGAAAATAAAAGGTTAATTATTAAATTAGAGAAAGGAGTATGTAAGACTTAAGATATCGATAATAGTCTTAGCTTTTGGTGGTGCATGTATTTTTCATTTTTTTTTTCTTTTTTGTTAATTAGCGATGAATGGTACATGTATTAATAGAACAAATAGTGAGTTGGTGATTTGTCGAGTATGCAGCATCATACTACTCCGTTCATGATTTATCAAGATGAATTTGTTTTTTAGCTCTCTTAATGGGATTAGAATGGAAGAGGGTTATTTAAGCTAACACATAACTTATTATGTTGTTAAATTGTTTATATATATAACCTCTAAGTTAGCAAAAGTTAAAGGGGTTACTCGCCCCGTGAAAGATTGAGTGCATCAATACTTCCATGCATCAGGTGCATCAGGTATATGTGGTATTGTACCATTGTTATAGTACAATTTGGGTATAAGTACCAATGATGAAGTTTCAAGTGGGTACAGTACCCACGTAAAACCTTTAAATGGGTACCTGATGCACCTGATGCACCGAATTATTGATGCACCGAAACCGGACTCACTTGCCCCTGCCCTTACTAGTTTCGTCTTTATGCTTAATGATTGAACGAATATTTTTTGTAGCCTGGTGTCATATAATGATTGGGGAATTCAATACAACTTTCTTAATTTTCAATAATCGACATCGTCTTCCCTTACTTTCACATAATAATTCAATATCAATTCAACATTTATATATTCCAATGGTTAGTTTAATTACATTACTCTTAAGATTGCCCAAATTGGCCCATATTGTTATATGTGAAATACCAAATTGAAAAGAAATAAGAGAGTTCATGACTTAATAAATTATGAAGTTACTCCACTTTACACTAATTGCTTTTAATATGATGACTCTTTCGGTTATGAAGTGTTTTCTCTCCTAATATGGGTGTGGCCCAGAATCGATTCATGAAAAATTATACATGCTATCAGAGCTCATGGTTAAAAAAATGAAACTACGCCTACTGTGCTAGTTAAAAAATAAAAGAAAAAGGAACTAAGGCCAGTGAAGAAAGTACCCCATGATTTGAAATGGACTTCACATGTGAGAGGAAGTGTTAAGATTGCTTCAAATGAAATCATATTGTCACATGTGAAAGTCTCACATTGAAAATAAATGAGAGAGTTCATCACTGTAGAGAGTTCATCAATTGGTTTTAAGATGATGCCTCTTTGTTATGAAGTGTTCTCTATCCCCTAAAGCCTTAATATGGTATGGCCCAAATCTGATTAATGAAAAATTTCTACAACTACATCATCCATCTAACTTTTTAATACTAACCATACATATGATTTCGTTATGACATAGAGGCTCACTTTCTACACCATTCAACTTGAAATAATTCACATGGGTTCAAAACTTTCATTCAATTACCCATTGTATTTTTCTTTTCTGTAAATTAGCGATGAGGTGGGTTTCGAACCCACGACCTTATGGTCTCTAACTAGAACCTTAACCACTAGGCTATTCGATTAACTCCAACTACCCATTATATTGCTTAAGTAATTGACATAATAATTCAACATATCCTTTATATACGGTCTAAGCTTGTTCATGGCTTTAACTCTACCTTATATGGTCTCATGTTCAATCACACAATAATGGTTAACAGACAAACTCTAGTCCCCTATTTTTCAAATAAGTTAAGGTATGCACCGTGATTTACCTCATCCGTATACTCCAAAAACGCATAAAAACCCTTAGTATAATGATTTCACACTTCTTTATATTCAATTACACAATCAATTAACATACGAGATTATTTAAAACATGACCTAATTTGATTACTAATAGTCCATTATCTTCTCTTCAAAACTTGACATAAGTCATGGTACAAGTTTAAAAGTCATTGCTCCAAAATATGACGTACTGATATAATGTTGCACTTGCACCACACACGAATTAACAAGAAAGTGGTCTTCAACGCTCGCCCTACTTTAACATCATTGACGAGAAACGGTCATCAAGCTTGACCAAGTGCTTTCTTTTTTTGTAACAATAGACGGTAACCACCACTCATAAAGGGCTACACGATATATTTTCAATTAAATTTGATAAAGTCTCTAATAGATTAGCATATGTTAATCATTATAACTAAATATTACTCCCTCCGTAGTTTGATTGTTTGAGACAAAAATATTTTAGTAAGGAATGATGAAAGATTACTAGTATGTCATCAAATAAAGGTGTTGGAGTATTACTACTTTATTAGTGACAAAAAATATTTTGTTAAGGGTAAAAAGGAAAAAATAGACTTAAAAATTCATTGGAAATGTAAACAATCAAACATTTTAAAAAATGACAAAATTTTAAAACAATCAAACATACCGAAAGAAAACGAGTATGTCACTAACATAGTTAGTTGAGGGGAGGCGAAAGTTGTGTTATATAACCTTATTGATTTCTTTTTCGTTCGAAGTTATCCTTTATAAATACAATTTAATCAAATTCAATTTCATTTATAATGATTTTCTATTGAGAGGATATCACAAACATATAATGTAAATAACCACTAGTTGAAAATTCTCATAAATCTTAATCAAACATTTTTATTAAATTGTTAATATTTTATTTCCACGAAATTTTATTTATCTAATTAATTACTCGATCTATCCCGTTTTCTAAGATTCTTTTTTATTTATTGGAGTTAGACTTTGATCGAGTCGCCATATAGTTTAGTCATATAAATATTGTTAGATTCATTTTAATATACTTTTGAAATATAATTTTATTATAATTTTTTATTACATAATATTGAAAATATTTATTAATTAAATTATTTTTAAATGACCGTGAAAAATTAAACGAACATTAAAGAAAAGGAACGGAGTCGGTGGGCTTTGAGTGGCATAAATTGAGTTGGCAAATACTAAACCACACACGGATTCAATAGAAAACGCGCAAAACCACCGCCATATTTGACCGCCTCTAGTCTCTATATATACTACCCCACCCTTACTTTTATTTCATTCCTTCCTCTCTTTTCTCTTTCCCTCCCCTAGTCTTTTTCGATAGTTTAGATTTATTATTCGTCTTAGTATTTAGGTTTATTATTATTTGTTCTGCTTTATATTTAGATTTATCATGTTGTGTTATTGTTTAGATTCTATATTTGTGTTGTTATAATTTTTGTTTTGATCATCAATTGTTTTTCAAATTTTATTTTACAAATTATAAAAAATATTTCATTAATAACGAGAAATAAGCAATTGATGATTAAAAACACTAATTATATTGAATTTAATTGTGATTAAAAACAATAATTATGTTGAATTGAATTGAGTATTATTTTGTTATTGTTAGGGTTTCGTAGGGCTTTAACGTGTAAAACAATACCTGTCCGTCTCCGATTTGGCTCCGATTGGGTCCAGGTTTTATGTGTTTTCTCGATCTTTGATTGTATTGTTATGAATTATTTTGGTATAGTTAATGTGGATTACAATTTGATAATTTGATTGTATATTCAATGTTTTCTCTTGTTGAAGAAGGCCATCTGCGTTTGGATCTCCAATTCTTTAGGTTCGATTGTGGTTTTAGTTTAGCGAAGAGGGGTTCCGGACTCGTAGCGGTTTCTTGATAATAAAGGCGGTGATTTTGTGTTCTATGTATTAGCATTTTCTTATTACTTCGCTTTCTTTATGTGCGTGGTCTTCTGTTTCCTTTTTGGTAACAGATTTGATTGTAGATGGGATGGAGTGGAACACTTCTTGAATGGTAACTGCGATTTTTTGGTGGTCGGGAGTGGCTCTGTTTGTGGTTCTTTAATTTCGTCAAGGGCAGTGATTCAGGAGTTCTTGTAATTTCTTTTAATTATTTTGTAGTTACCTTTCTGTGGGTTGTTCGGCTCTTTTTTGGGTTGCAGATTTGTTGAAGATGAGTGCCATTTCCAGTGTGAATGATGATTGGTTTCTTCACTTTGTTAGGCGGTGATTTTTGAGTTTTTGCAGTTTCTGTTAATTTTTTGTTCACTCTTTTTGTATGGGTGGATTTTTCGGTTCTTTTCTGGGTTGCAGAGTTGTTTGAAGATGTTATTGAAGGCTCTAATCGATGGATCTGTTCTTCTGCATGTTCTGCACTTAGTGAAGGCGGTGATTTTGGATTTTGTGTAGCTTCTATTAATTATTCTAGCATTTTTGTGTGGATGGATTCTCGGGGTTCTTTTTCGATTTGCAGATTTGTTTGATGATGGGTGCTATTAAAGCCTTGTTGATGGTTTTCGGTTGTTCATCAAGGCGGTGATTTTGGAGTTTCTGTTATTGTTTCTGTTATTCTGTCATTTTCTACGTGTGGGTGGATTCTTCGGTTTGTTTTTGGGTTGCAGATATTTTTGAAGATTGTGAGCGATTGAAGAATAATGGGTTTTCGGCACCTCATTAAGGCGGTGATTTTGGTGTTTATATGTTCTCGGTTGCTTATCTCTTTATTCTCCTTCGGCTGTCTAGTATCTATTATGTCTTTGTTGTGTCGTTAGTTCTTTTTTTCTGGTTCAGTTTCAGATTTGTCGTATGGTGATTGAGCACGTTGGAGTTTCAGATGGTGTTATGGTTTGTTCGTGTACCTAATTGCTGTTGTATTTCACATTAAAATATGAGTACGCGGGGTTCTTCGGTGCTTTGTTTTGCAGATACTATATGTTGCTGGAAAGTTGGTTAGCTAAAGAATGTCTAGTCGGTTTGCATAACTGACCTTTTTAGCTTTATAGATGTGTTCTGTATTTGTGATGGTGAGGTATTATGTAGTAGAATTAATGTTGTCTTGTGCAGGTCTTACTTTTATTGGATTTGGTCCGGCTTTGCAATGCACTCTGGTCTGTGTTGCTTTACTATCTGATTAATGTATTATTGCGCACTTCCTGAATATCTTGCTATTATGTTGATGTTACTTCTAAATGTTGTGTTGCACAGCTATCTTAGAGGTCTTCAATTGTCGCATACTCTGCAAATTTTGTTGATTGGTCTAGAATCGGTTACTGCGTTGTACCTGTGTCTGTTGGCCTGCAGTTCGGTTTTAATTAAATGAGTCATATCCGTGACTGTTTGGCATGCTGTTTGCTCTTTACCAAATGAATTCACCATGTGACTTGCACATCTGGGATCATACCTGGCTTTGCTTATTATGATAGGTCAATCATACCTGGCTTTGCACACCATATTGTTCTATACAAAAACTTACACAAAAGCAAATTGTTGTTTTGAGATAGTGCCTCTGGGACTGTTGATCAGCTTGGAATCAGCTTTGGAGGTCCTTCCTCACTCGGAGTCGAAGGGGGTTTTATCTGTTCCTTAAGTTTCTCTTTGAAGCGTTATTGTCAGCTATGTTCTCCTTATGTATTCTTTCGTTGTGATCATATTGATGTAGATCATGCCTAGACGCCTTACAAATGATTGTGGTTGGAATGGGGTTGGTCAACAAATTCGGTGATATCACCCTCTTTACTTGATTTTTCTATATTTTTCCATCAAGGGATCCTACTATTTTCTGATAATTATGAAGGCATAGCTGAGATATCGACTTCACAAAAATTCTTCTTGTCTAGTGTCTCCTTGTGGTTGTGTTGGTGGTGGTTGATTTGTTTATCGCTTTGATGCTTGAAGCATGACTAGGTGTCTTCATATTTTCGGCCATCATCTGCAGTTGTAGGTCCACCAACTGGGAAGTTACTTGAGTTCACTGGTTGGTTTGTTCATCTTCACCAAAATGCTTTTCTTACATATCTTGAATTGTCCTCTCCTTGTGGCCGTGTTTGTGGTGGTTGATTTGTTTGTAGATTTGATGGTAGAAGCTTTGACTAGGTATCTTCATATTTCGACCGTCATCTGCAACCCACCAACTGGAAAGTTACTTGAGTTCGTTGTTCGGTTTGCTCATCTTCACCAAAATGCTCTTCCTACGTACATCGAATTGTTGCAATATATCACCTTGTTATTTCACCCTTTTACATGCTTCATTTGGGATCTCTTGTTCTACTTGTACATATCCAGGAACATGTGTTTCAACTTACTTTCTGATACGCATGAAGGAATAGGCGGTGATATTAACTCTCTTTCCCTCCTATGAATGCTCTCAATTATTGTTGTTCCTTGTGGTGGCTAGCCATTTGCTGTAGTTTGTATGTATACTTGGCTCGATACCTTTATATTCTGATCCTAATTTGCGGTAACTGTGTGATGATCAACCAAGTTGGATTGTTACACCTGTCCCCCCCCCCCCCCCCCCCACCCGCCCCTCACAAATTTGTCTTCTCTAGTCTTTGCTTTAAACATAAAGGAAAAACAACTCGACCTCAATTTTGAAGAAAGAAGGCGGTTGCACTTAAAGTTACCTTCTTTTACCATTTTTTGTGTTCTCAATCTTCATTTGGTCATACATTGGATTGGAATATTTTTGCACCTGCAGATCTTGGATGCGACTTACATGGACCGACTGTAACTCGAGTTCATTTTCTTGAAGAAGGCGGTTTTCCTTTTATTTCCTACTTCCTCCTTATGCTAATTCTGCCAGTTAACTGTGGTCGCTTATGGGTGCTTTTGTGGTTTATGAATTTGTGTGTAGACGGAATGTCGGATGTTTGTAGTGTGCACTCTGTGCTTTTGGCGTGTAACAATTAGGGAGGGCTGCGTCTGTTCTGTTTATTCATCCCAGTAAATGGCTCTTTCGTGCATCACTTTATGTAATGTCGATAACTTCTTGTCCTCTTCATATGGCCAATGATGGTGGTGACACTGACTGTTCTTTCTGTTCTATCTGGGCATTGTGGATGTTGATGCGTCTTTTTGCTCTCATTGTCCTTTTACCTTGTTGCTTGTGGTAGGTGGCCCGTGTAACTCTGCCTGTGTTACTTGCGGCCTGCGGGTTTACACTCCGCTTGTGTACACAGCTGGTCTCAAGCCCAGTCAAAGAGGAGGGGCGGGTCCACTAATTCTTAATACCAAAACAAAAAGCGTTTCTATAAGAAGTAATACGTATTTGGTTGCATTGGAAGTATTTAGGGCGGGTCATCTAGACGTGTTCAAGGGCTGAGTCATCGGTAACCCGGCTTGTGAGCAGCTCTGCTCCTGCTTGCTGCAATAATTAGAGAAGGTGGTTTCAGTTTGATGGATGCTGAGCTCTGCTTAGTTTGACTTGTTGACATCGCAACATAAAATTTCTTGCAAAATGATCTGATATGTTGAGGCAGAAAGTAGGCACAGCTAGCAAGCATTTTATATTATGTAAGAACAGATATAGGTTCCCAAACTAACATTACCATTTATACAGTTTACACAAGAATACATAAATAACACTATTTGCAAGTTTGTTAGAAACATCATGGGACAGTTCAAAAGAGTCCCCAAGTTCTCACTTCCTGCCATCTCTAACTTACTCAGGGCATCGGGTCGTAAGTAATTAAAATTGATGGACTGACCTCACATTTTATCCTCACTCAAAGTGCTCATCGCGAGACTCATCATCCTAACTTCTGAAAAGAAAATGCATGATGATGATACGATATGAGTAGTAACGGTCTGGCACTATGTCCATCACAATTCTGCTTCAAAATGCTTTTGATGTCAAACTCCTTTTCATCAATCTGTTAAAAAGTGAATAAGTTGTTAAGTCTGTTACTCCCTCCATCGAGATATGGTTGGGACTAATTACATTAATATTACTTCAAAAATGTGTTTGGACAATTTTACCGATATCCTTTTGCCTAAAAAAAGTCAACTTAACCTCCATTATGATGAGATGACCAATTGTTACACTTTTGAAACATAAATTGATCGAATGATACATATCAAATGACTATACGCGGAGAAAGAAAAGACTATATATATAAAAGAAAATACTTAAACCCGAGACCTCCTAATAAAAGATTGAATCAGATACCACCCATACCTTCAAATTTTTAGTCACAATTGTTTTCCCTTTGCTGATACAGTTTATCGGGAATGATACGGACTTTCAGTTCTGTATTTTGCTCATCACGCTGTATTGCTTCGATTTCCCTTGCTGAATCCTCAGCTGAAGGTTTACATCCTGTCACCACGAAGCGGGATAGATTGGTTACATACCCGAAAACCAGAGGGATGTCGTCGAGGTACTTGCAGTCCTCGATCCATAGTTGTTCAAGACAAGGGAAAGAATCTTCTGAGGCAACTATCCAGTGCGAGAATTCCAGATTCCTCAACTTCAAGACCTTCAATTTTGGAAAATCTTCATCGTTCACGATCCATTCATTTTTGTGCACGATCCTTGTCTTCGACTGAAACGCTAAGTGAGAATCGTATAACTTCAATATTTCCAAGCTAGGAAGCGCTATACCAATGTCAGATATGTCCTTCGAGTGGAACTGGAAATTTGACAGAGTTACCTTTCTAAGACTTGTAGGAAAATGCAGCTTACATGAGTTGCATCTCATTATATACGACCTACGCGACCCGTTTCTCACCTTTAGTGACAGAAGTTGATCATTCTCTTGCAAATATGGAAATCCAAAGCATTCTGAAGAACTGTCCCTTGAGTGCATAAATACGCAGCTAAGTTTTTGTAACCTTGGTAGTTTGCTAAGCCATTTTGAATCACCAGAAACAAGGCGCGGCTTTGATAAGGATTTTAGATTCTCTAACAGGACCGAAGATTTTTCTAGTCTTTTGCTGTCAATATGAAATGACGAGTATCTGCGTATAGAAACATGCCTCAATTTCACCAAATCCCATATGGAATCAGGTACTGCTACCAACGATTCCTCTGAACTCAAAATGAGAGTTTCAAGATTCCAAAGCTTGGTAATATCTGATAACAGCGATGGACTACCCCGAAACTTCATCCTCCAAATGGCCAAGTACCTCAAATGAATCAATGTTGACATGTTTGAAGTAGGATGTGTAGAAAGTGTACCTATTTCCAATACTTTTAGAAGTGGCATGTTGAAAGATTCAACTCTCTCACCAATATCAGAGGATTGTAGCTTGCCAAAGCAGATAATGGACCGAACACTGTGAAAGGAGAAATGGAGGTCATGAGAGTCTACCTTATGACCCGACCCTTTAGTATTGATGCTAAGCCGCCGAGGATCTCTTAGTGGTTGATTGTTGTATCTCTTGGTTAACACTGATAGAAAATGCTCCTCATGAGCTTTAACTATACAGAAATCACGCAGAAGATCATGAAGGCGGCAAGTCTTGATTCCTCCTTCAGGCTTTTCTGAGGCACATGTAATTAAGCTTCTACCGATGAGATCCTCCATATACTTTTCTGCTACTTCCTCCATGTTCTTTGACTCGGTATCTTCTACAAATCCTTCAGCTATCCATAGCTTCGTCAAATGAGTGAAGGAAATCTCATGATCTTCTGGAAATACTCCGAGGTACAAGAAACATGATTTCAAATGATCGGGCAAATGATTGTAACTAAGCTCTAATATGGCCTTGCACTTGCCTTGAGGGTCAGTCAAGACAGATGAAGTCACATTTTCTGCAATTTCATTCCACTTCTTTTCACTTTTCCCTACACCTGACAAAAGTCCAGCTACTATAACAATTGAGAGCGGCACTCCTTTGCATTGGACTGCCATTCCTTTCGCAATTTTCAAGAGATTTGCAGGTAAGCCTTCTCCTTGATGCAACTTCTTCTGAAATAACTCCCAACTCTCTTCCTGTGTGAGCCCGCCTAGTTCATGCACCTTGCTGTTATTGGTTTTTGGTGCAACATTCCTATCCCTAGTGGTGATGAGTATACGACTACCTTGCCTATCATTTGGAAGATACCACTTCAAATTATTCCATACACTTGTATCCCATACATCATCGAGAATAAAAAGATATCTTCTCTGCCTTAAACTTTTGTGGAGGCGATCGGCTAACTCTTGATCATCACCCTTGTTGTCAATATTCATTTGACGGAGAATTTTGTGCAGCAAGTCCCCCATTTGACAACATTGTGAAACTGTACACCATACTTTGATGTCGAAGTGCTGATCCACTGAAGGAGTGTTGTATATAGTCGAGGCCAAAGTTGTCTTTCCTATTCCAGCCATGCCAACAACTGAGATAGCATCTAATACGTCCTCTCCACTTACAAGATACTCCTTGATAGTATTGACGTCTTCTTTGATGCCGACGAATACATCATTGTCATTAACTTGTCCTGAGGCCATAGCAAGAACTTGGGGGCTGGAGGCCCTTGAAACATCTGGAGCTGGGAGCTCTTTACCACAAAGGTCATTGCTACAAATGTCATGCATATCCTCTACCACATGCTTCATTTGTTCTATGATATTGGATAGAGCAATAAAGAAACTGGATTCATCTCTTGTACCACTTCTTACCAGATAAAGGTCAATCACATATTCTGCTTGATATGCCAAGTAGATAATGTCAGTCGATAGACCTTCATGAAGTTTGTCTTGAATGGTAACCTTGAGCAATGATATCAGCATATTGATTTCATTCTCGAGTAGAGATATTTGAGGGGATTTCAGTAGCTCCTCCAGATATTTCAAGAAAGATTTTAGGAAACCTGTATTGTCAATCCTGGGATGGCGATTCAACTTGATCTCTTGGGACTCAGACTTGACGCGCTTGACCCGATCCAAAATATCAAGGAGGATACCATCTAATTGGTTGTTCGTTTCTCCTTCAATATGTCCATCATAACATAAGCAGAGGATGGGAACTACCTGAACCAAAATGGCTTTAAAGGATTCTTGGAAATAATGAAAAGTCTTTACCCTCTCATAATTTTCTAAACCTGCTATGTAATTTCTGATACGATCTAACTCACAATATAGCTGAGAATATACAACACTATGAGACCTTCCATTACTTCTCAATAGCCTTATTAGATTATGAAGGATATATGGTTCTCTGTTACCTCGTCTTGAAATGTCTGTTGTCAAGGTCATGAGGTACATGTCCCTTATGTCGGTCTTATCAATTAGTTTAGTGAACATATTCTTCACCACAGGTACTATCTCTTCATCCGTTTTCGCAACAAAGGTTAAATAGATGAGACATGTTGCTTTGTATATTGAATCTATTAGCTTTTTAGATTCCTTCAATGTAAAAGAATAATTTGCTACATATGTTAACAAAGGTTTCAAAGACGTCAGCATCTTTCTGACGTCGAGGAGCTCTTTCACAAGAGAAACCCGATGAGCCTTCAAGTTAGAGTTTATCAGTTCCCTTATATTCTCAAGAAGAAGATCAGTGGTACTTATGAAATAAGATATCGAGATATTACTTATCTCTGGGTATAGAGCATCACATGCTTCTGTTCCTGGCTTGACAACAATATGAATCATCTCCCTTCTCAAATCAGCACATAGGAGGTCCAACTTCATGCTGACATTTTCGCCTTTCCGTATGCAAGTGAGTGACGAATGAAGTTGATGTTTCACACTGGCAGCCAAATGCTCCATCCGAAGTTTGAGATCTTCATTTGCTGAGTATCCGAGAAGTATTTCAAGGAATTGGAGCCCATTCTTGAGACTCATGAAATGATTCTTCAACGAGTCGTCCTTTTCTGTACCTAAACAATATATTGCTTCCTGCCACTTGAGAAGGCACATAGACTGAGATATATGAGATCCATGGTATACACAAGGCCATATATAGTTCTCAAAATGATATTCCACTTGATCTGTTTCTGTGTGACCAAAGCAATTTCCCCATAAGCGACCGAAGGCACTCCAAACATGCAAGCAAGAAAACGAAAAGGAATCAAGCATCTCTGTATTACTGCATCAATAAAACATGGAAGTGAGCAATCAGACTCATTTAGTTTTCATTTCTTGGTAACCTGAGACAAACTAGTACTTTTATTCAACCATTTTTCTAACGAATTACAAATTACTACAAAAATAGGAAATTACAGCATAGTCTAAACAGCTGTGGCCTAGACCCAAAAAAGATAAACAATCACTTCTTCTCTCTGTTGTTGCATTGGACATCAGAGTAAAAGCTTGAACCCTACCAAACAAAACATAGAAAATACTCCGCCAATAAGACTTGAACCAGATACTTCTCAAACAGAAGCTTAAGATCTAGGGACGGACCCAGGATTTCAATATGGGGTATCTATTTATCATTTAATTTTGTTTATAGCTAGCGACAATATATATTGTGCAACCGTTTTGCAAATGCTATGAATGATATATTAAATAAATTTAACGACAATAGAAACTACTTCAAATTTATCGGCATTTTTCACTCTTTCATTGTTTGAAATCGGTTGATAATATCCCGATCATCAACGATGCTAAAGTCTTTTTTCTCAATATAAGTCACCAAATAACCATTTAAGCCAATAATTAGTCAATTTGAAGTGGTGGAATTGATGGTCGAATTGGACATTAAAGTGCATGTTCAGACTGTTCACAATAGCATCTTTCCTTAGATCCAATATGTCGTAGAAAGAAATTAAGTGTTCATGTTAAGAGTCTATGACGTTCCACTCTAAAGCCAATTTGTAATAGGCACATCGGAAGTCGATGTCCTCCCGGATCAATATATAAGATCTTGTGCTACTCCCCTATTGTCAATTGGCTTTAGAGTGGAACCTCATAGACTCTTAACAACAATTCAATTAAGTGAAAATGTCCTCCAGTATGCAAAACAAAAGACACCAGATCTCTAAAAGTGCAGTACCAAATGTATACATGTATGATGTTGGATATCTAAACTACAAGCTGATACTTAAAATCATAGATATACTCATCGAGATTAAAAAACCAAAGATCGAAATATAGATAAAACCATCGACTTACCTCGAGTGTAACAGGCATAAATCGATCAAGAAAACTTTTGATGGCTGCCCAACAAGCCAATGAAGATGGAAACATGCTATTTAAGCATTCAAACATGCTCCATACTCAATATTTTAGTGTTTATTTTAAATAGTTGACCCCACAAACTCTCCCTCTATACCGCACTTGATCACTAACTTTGTATAACTTCAGTGTTCCATATTTCTACTAATATAAAAATAATTGGGTTAATGGGACCAAAGATCACACTGAAACAATCTAATACTCTCTCTATCACTAAAAGATTATCATATTTTGACTTTTGTTGGTCAAATTTTACAAAACTTGCCTATCAATTCTCATTCAATTATAAGAAATAATATAGTCTTATGAAATTTTGTTGAATTTGTTTTAATCTATATTTTTCAAATACCAACTTTTATAATTTTTTCACATGTAAAGTAAGAGATATTTACATTTGAAATCGTATTTTATTAACTACGAAAAGTCAAAGTGTGACAATCATTTAATGATGAAGCCATGAACATAATATTTTTAGTTCGATCACCTTCAATCAAAATTATTCATGTTCCATCAGTCAACTGCATTAAACATCATTAAATCATCTTCTTCCCCACACCCCTACCCTACCCAACTACCACCCCACCCAACCCCAATCAGATCTGCCCCCTCCCCCAACCACCACCTCCACTGCCTGCCCCGATGTGCCCTATTCACCAATCAATTGTCCCAAATCACTTTCCATCTTTCATTTCTTCTAACTTGTTCCAAAATTGTTGTCCACTTTCTCAATTTCTTGAATCACAATG
>CM016562.1:40097260-40150007 GCA_003412495.2 Echium plantagineum
TGGATTGTGACCTTATATAGCAGCACTTGATTAGATCTTTTTACAATTATAGAGATCACTTAAAGATTTTATATTCTCTGGCTCTTGGATATAATGAAATAAATCAAAATGGCTCATTACACTCCTAGGTTCCTTATCTTTCGTGATTCTCTTACTTGATATAGCAGCCATGGATTTTGACCTTAATAGCAGCACTTGATTATATTTTTTACAATTATAGAGATCACTTAATTTTTTTTGTCTCTGGCTCTTGAATATTATGGAATAAATCAAATGTTACACTTCCTGGGTTCCTTATCTTTTGTGAGTAGTAGTGAGCCACTCACTGTGGGGTGAATTTTGAAACAGCCTATGTTATCACAGGGGTAAGGCTGCATACAATTCGATCCTCCTTACCTCCCTTAATTGGGACATGTTAGGTTTAGTGTAGCGTAGTATAGACGTAATGGAGTAAATTATAATGGACCACTACATTGCCTATGCTTCTTATATTGTATAGTAGCTAGTCTCTTCATCAGGGGTCAATTCGGAGACAACCTCTCTGTTGTTACAGGGGTAAGGCTGCGTACAATCTGACCCCCTTGCCTGTTAAGCGGGAGCATCTTTAAAGGCATTGGGGTGGCACATGTTGTTGTAGAGATTCCTTACATGTTCCTAGTAGTTTTAGCCTTGTATGATTGATAACTATGATGTCTACTGCTAACAGATTCATGCGTGATATTGTTTTCACCCCCCACCCACCCACCAATTTTTTATTACTTTCATTAAAAGAACATAAAAACATGATAGGTTTATTTTAAGAAAATCAGAAGGTGACAATTTTTTTTGGCTCTAGTTAGTATTATCTGTGGCAGCATAATAGACTATAGTCTGATTCTGGTCTTCTTTTATTGCACATGCACATGTTGTGCTTATGAACACGACATGATCTGGCTTCCTGTTTATTTAGATCTTGGCTTCCTGTTTATTTAGATCTTGCTGCCCAACTACTTTCTTTTCTGATAACGATATCGGTAATGTACTTGCAGCCAAGAAAGTCAGCCTTGCAGATCTTGGCGTTGTGGGTGGATTGACTGATGGAACAGAGGTAAATGATAAAGGACCTATAACTTCATGGAACATGGGGAGAGCGATGGGAGGCGGGACCGGTCTTGGCATATCCGGGTATGCATCAGGTCCATCAACTGCAACTGTTAGTGATGATGACTTCTTCTCAAGCCTAAGTAACAGCCAACAGTATCAGTTCGGGAGCTTCCAGAAATGATACATCTCGTTCTTCGAATATCACCATCCAATATTGATTCCAAATTCTTTTGGTTGCATCTCATATTGAGATTGAGATTGAGATTTGTGAACGTGTTGCCTGTTCTATGTTTGAAGTGTTTTTGTACTCTATATCTCTGTAACTTACATGTGATCATGAATAATGACATGTTAATGGTGTGTATTTTTACTTGTGTCAATCGTAAACATGAGTTATATACTTAAGGCATCTCATTTGCAAAGGGAATAACCATTTGGTCTAATATTGTTGGGTAAAATAGACGACATATTATGTTCTGAAACAAACTTCATGAAAAAAAAGTAGCAGTTTGTTGGGGAAGCTGTAAGTCACAATTCTCAATTCTCTGTCCGTCCGAGTGTTAAGAGTTCCTCCATAACATCATATTGGAGAGATAAACGTATAGTTTTATGATAATGTTTACATTATATTTTATAAGAAGATTCACTCGATACCATACGACAATCAGTTGCTCATCTACTGCTGAAGTGGCACTACAGTAGTCCGAAGTTACAGACTAAGCTAACATATCTCACCACTTAGGACGGGTAAACAAGGACATTTGACACCAGACATACAAACTGCGCACTTTAGACAGATTCGAATTGTTTCCTTTCCTCTTGTATAGAATGAAAAATCCGAGCACGGATTCTGTTGCAGATCTACGATTATGAGGCACAACTCTGATAACTCGTTGCTCGTGGTCAGATTTGGCACCACCAGGGTTGCAGCTTTGAGTACCAGTAATGGGAGATGAAGGGAAGAGGGACAGTGGATTGCTTCCTCCTTTGCTGTTATCTAATGCAGTAGATTGTGCATTTTCATCTGGACTGCTAGCGGTGCTTATTTGTACTTCGCAAGCTGTGGGCTTATTCGACTTCACGGCATCAGAGTTGGCTCCACTGTTCTGGCTTGGGAGATGACAGGAGTCTCGACGTTGAACACTGAAGTTGGCTCCCCCGCCTGATAGCTGGCGTTGTAAAGCCTGCATGGTGGAATGATCCATGTGGTCCGTCGAATGATTGGTGGTTGCTGCATTCACTACTGACATACTGTATGGTGGGAAATAGCCATGAGGTACAGCTGGAGGAACATATGCTGGGCCTCCTATTCCTGGGTACTGATGGTGAGAAGCAACAACTCCATAACCTGGAGGCTGGAAGTTACCTGAACCTGGACCTCCAGCGCCTCCATAAACTGGAGCCGTAAACCCATGTCCGGAGTATGGCTTGTAAACCAGTCCTTCAGTAGGAGACATGACGGGAATCAACCATTGATGTGCTTGTGATGGATAGGAACCCATGAACCCATTTGAGGTTCTCCGGCAATATTTGTCGAAGCCGAAGGAGTCATAGGAGGAAACTGCTTATATTCTGGAGGCTGAGAAGAAACCCTTCGGCACAGAAGAAAGAGAAGCCTTGCCATATTTTCATTTGAGCGTTCTCGCTTGCGATGTATATTCTGGATGTCATTTTTCTGCTTAAAGATGTTTGAAGGAACCTTCTCTATATACTCCAGTGGAAGTTTCTTTACACCAGAAGAAACAACTGATTTCGCAATGTGAGCAATATCCTCCAATAAAAGATGCGGAGACTCAGCAATTAACTTTTGCACCTGTTAAAAAAATCAAATTCCAGATCTGTATAAGGTAATCAGGTTCGACTAAATATATAATACGATGTCAGATTCACATAATTACCTTTATCAATCTATGCAGCTCGAATACTTGAACTGCAAATGATCTCTGTTGTCTGTAAAAGATGATTAAGATACGTCAAGCCTTCATATTAAATTTGAGACATTAACATAATGAGCAATATGATCTACTCCATCATACTTAGGACTGCAGGAATGTACATAATCTACAAATACTTCATAAAAAAACAACAAGCATGGTATGTCCCCACTCAAAACTCAATAACATCAACAAAAGCGAAGCTTACTTGACTATAGCACTCCTTGCTTTCCAGAAATGTTTCACTCCAATTATCCCAACAACATCATCCGGAGACATGTCTGTAACAGATACCGATTCCACAGCTGAAGTTTCAGAGGCTTCATCTCCCTTATCCTCATGACTCATTTGAGTTGACCTGAATGTATTTTCTTCACAGTATTGTCTGTCATAATTTTGAAGATCTTCAAGTGGAGCCTTCCTTAGTGGCACGAAAGAACCACTTCGGTTAACTTCTAGTGTTCCAGAATTATTCGGATGATCACTCGCACTGTCTGGTGCATGTCAGCTCTCTGCTCTGTCAGAAATTTGCGATCAGCCATCTTTCTAGCGGAAAGCATATTTGGAGAACCATGTCTCTGTGCATACATACTCTGTTGCTGAAGGAGGTGCTCTGCCTCATTAGAGTATAGAGAATATTGGAAAGCCTCTTCTCTATCACTGGCAACAGTGTCCTTACTGCTACCCTTGTTCTGTTTACCAGTGTTATTTCTCATGAGCATAGTATCATTTTGTTTCAAATTTGCATCAATGGAAGCATGAACTGTCATTGAGTTGTGAAACTGATTTGATTGGAGGGGGAAACTTCTCCCGTGGCCACTCTATGATTATATCTATCAGCATCCTGATCCTTCCTTGGATGAAGAAATATAGGGACGGTAAATTCCTCTTATCCAATTTCTTTTGCTGCCCAGCCTGTGAAACTGAAGCATCTTGATGAGAATAGGACATGAGTGGTGGCTCAGCAGTGTGCCTTGATAAAGGAGCCTGGACCGAGAAAATATACGCCTATCATGTACATTTGCCTGCAAGGATAAGTACGTAGCTATGATGAACGTCAACATATGCAGGCTGCCAAACTTAATTCTCAAATAGGCAAACGAAAGATTATTAAATAGATCACCACCAAATAATGAACAAAGTGTAATAGTAAAACATTACTCAATGCTGAACAAGAATTATAATCCGTTATAGGATTCCAACTTCAAAGCCTTGTCTATGTAACTAATTATCAACTTAATACTAAATGAACGACTATTTAGTGTACACAAACACCGATATTGTCTACGCCAAAATAACACCTAAAGAATTCAGTAATTACTACACAAATAGCTCAAACAATGATAATTACCTTGACAATCAAACTATATCTACACCAACATGCCCCAATACCATCCCTGTGGTAACAGGGAGGTTGTTTCAGAATTAAACCAAGAGTGAAGCGCGTCTACAACTTCATAATATATAAGAAGCATATGTAGTGTGACGAGCCATATAGATATACTCCATTATATCCAAGAGCAGTTAACACAAACTTTTCGCCTCCAAAAGACATAAAAATTGATTAAAAGAACTACATGCAAGAAAACACCAGCATTAATACAAGGCCATCAATGATGAGGTCTAAATCGAAACTTGTAAAGGTCGAAAAATACCTGGCTTGAACAAGCTTGAGGCACAGATTCTTTACTAGTAATATTATCCATGTGAACCACATCACTCCTAAATCTTTGTGAAGGTATGCTAAGCTGTTCATAGAGAGCCATCTTATTTCTTGGTGGTGCTCTTGGACCTCCTTCTCTGTATCATTGATATGTAACCTTGGAAACAAAGGTCCCATGATCTTTCCATCACCTTTACTTGTGCTCCTCATTTAAATATCACTCAAAACACTCAATAAATTACTATTCCATATAACTATATCAATTTGGCCAAAGATTACTAACAAAAACACCAAAGTTCAAAAGCTGAAAGTTCACTTGAAACACTTAATATATTGCTATACAATCAATATTAACTAGTATTAATTGGCCAATATTTACATACAAAAAACACCAAACTTCAAAAAGCTGAAATCTTTTCTCACAAATCAGATCTCAACTTCCTCAAAAGCTTAATTCACCAGAACAAAACTGATAAGCTAAAAACTTAACACAAAACCCAATGAAAAGCTGCAATCTTTACAAAATTGGTGCAAAAGCCACTTCCAGAAAACTGATGTTCACCTAAAAACAGCTTAATCTAGCAGAAAAATATCATGGGCAAACCACTTAACACAAGACCCAGACAAAAAGGTTCAATTCTTTACACAATTGAAGCAAAACCCACTAGTAAAAACACTAAAATCCACCCAAAAAACAAAACCTTTCAAAAATCAACATAAACTATTTTCCCCTCAAATAATCTGTTCGTTGACCAGAACAACTATATTGTACAACAAAACTGAAAACAAAGATCGTAACTTTACACAACAAAACAAAACAATTTCGTAAGCAATTACGTTAAAATTGGAGAAAAAAGAGATTGAGAATCAAGATTTGTGTATGTGGAAGAGGTTGGAAAAAGTGCAAATGATGTGGACCAAAATGTGGATAGAAAGAGCCTAGAAGCACCTAAAGGAAGATAATTACAAATATAAAAATAATAAATTAATAGATTTGGGTAATGGGTAGATTTCTTTTTCTAAATATGATTGCATACAACCTCAAAAGTAGAGGAGGTTTGCTTACTTTTGTGATTTAATATGCCACATAAGATAATTAGATTACCAAAGGGTAATATTGTTAATTGATTGACACATAGGAGTGGGTTTCGATGGGAACCACTATACACGCCAAAAATAGTGTTGTTTTTAGACAAAAAATTACTATTTTATCTCCACTGTTAATTTTTTTAAATTACTACACTTTAAAATTGTAAGATGTAATTATTTTTTTATACCTAAAAATTATTATTTAGGTGTATGTATTACAAATCAGATTTTAAATTAATATAGGTCGTATGTTATATTTTGTATTATCTTTAATGATAAAATTATGATGTATATTTTGTTTGTTTTTAAAGGTTAATTTGAAAGTGGAAAATAACATGTGTCATATACAATTGAAGTGTAATAAAAAATAACCATACTTTTCGACTAATTGTTTACTGGCTCGATTATCGACGACATATTTCTCTCATATTATTGTGAATATTTTTTAAGAGATTCGTAAAATATCGTGAACATACAACGAAGTATTGAGAGTAAATGAGAGATCGAGCATTTTTATATATAAAAAAAGTAATTAACATAGTTGTTTGGAGTAGAAAGTGAGGAGTTATCCAACTCACTAAAGGTGTATAATTATAAATATATGTTGATTTTATATTTGCTTAATTATCATCCTTCATTTGTATAGTATCATTTGCCAGAATTGGTTGATTGTGACCATTCATAATGATGTGCAATAGAGATAAGATTAAGTGGGGTATAAACTATAAAGAACTAAATCAATGTGATTGAGCACCTCATCTTTATACACTCTTGTCTAAAGAAATGATAGTAGTGATTAGATTTATTAGGTGGCTGTTTAATGCTCCAGAGGTGCCAAGGGACCACTATACTTTAAAACTCACATCTCATTTAGGATCATTAGATGGATGGTTAAACTTTGAAATGAAGTTTGTTATGATCGTTGGTCGAACGATACCACAATAGAACGAGTTGTTGGGGACGTATATTGAAATGATTGTAGTCGGAGATATGAACATATAAGCGTAGTAGTCTAGACACTGGTAGCTCATGAGAAAACTACAAATGGAATGAAGAAAGTTGGTGTTGTAGTTACAGAATATGCATCTTAAGGCTTCAACACTATATCCCAACTATCAACTTCTTCTTGCCCAAATTCATCTACTCAGAATCGGACTCCACATTGTTTCCCATGGCCTTGAGCCCTCTTGGTCTCTGCAATAAACCAAATTTCAACTATTAGTATTCTAATCGACGTTTAGGTGATGTTTTTTTTAGCAGATAGGTAACTACTATGAAGCAATAACTCATTTATATAAGTTTTCTTTTTCGTTGGAATGTTCATATCATTAGCTACTACATGCCAATACCTCACCTAAATCAAAATATAGGTAATACTAGAGATGGTGTTGATCGATGAAAGAAGATAATTACCTTCTTGGTGACCTTTTTCTCTCTAACCTCGTATCTTTCCAATGATAGATCGCATAACCACGCGCCAGGGCTGATCAACTGCATTCGTAAAGTAGATAATTAATAGGAGACACTTGTATGAATACTTGTCCATGTAGTGTTGAGAATCATGAAATGCAAATTACCATTTTCTTATAATAGGTTTGGAAGACTGATCATAATCGTTCAAGTTCTTGATTTCTCATTACTAGTTCTCAACTATCAATTCAAGATCACTAAGGACAAATTCTCCAGCTGACGCCATAGATTAACCCAAACATTCGAAATCTTATATGCACAGAGTTCATCTTAGTTGATAACATTTCAAAAGCCCGGCCAATGACTCATATGGTTGTTAGAGGTTACTACTACAAATATTAGCATAGCTGAAGTTCTATATGCCCCAATTGTTAGTATTATCACACAACAATAAAATAGACAAATTTGATTAAGCTGGAGGAAGGAACAGCTTACATTGACGGTGCGCTGAATGACTTTAGCCCTCTTCTTGGGTCTTTGAGGCAGCTTGGACCCTTTAAGGACCAAGAAATCTTCTTCCTTCTCTTTGTTTGTTAGAGCAATCTCAAACTTGGGAGGCCACGAGGCAACGATCATACCACTAGCTGACGTCGAGCCTCCATTTTTGCCATCGTTACCAGTCTCCGACGATGGAGACCTACCACCTCTACTACTATGATTGGTATCATTGTTATTATTCTTATTACACCTACTACTATTGTTGTTGGCCTGGTGGTTGCCGTTACTAAGGTGGTGGTGGTTGGCTCTCCTTTCATGTGCACCTCCTCCTCTTTCTGGGGAAGCCAATCCCCTTACACCATTGCTTTGTGCTCTCATAGCAGCTGAACTGTCAGAATTCCTATCATCAAAAAACCACAATCAAAAAACCACAACATCAACAAAAAAATCATTAGCTTACAAAATTACAGACACGTCAATCAATGTGACGAAACCTAAAAATTGATCACTGATCCAATTCGAGTACCTCTACAAGACAGACCTCAACGAAAACAACGAATTTTTTTTTTCCTGGGTATTAAATTTTAAAAAATGCCTAAATAATAACGTTGATTGGAGAAAAAAGATTGACCAAACTAGCCTTACGGGGGTGGAGTAGATCTATGATTTGGGGGTTGAATTGGAACTAGGACATCCTAACCACTATTTAGCGTAGAAAATGGGGGAATATATTAAAGGGGTGTGTGATAATGAATTCTCCTATAAAAAGATATTTGGAGGAAAAGGGGGAAGAGCTTGCTTGATTGATTACTGGCAAGATCTAAGCCATTGATTTGAGGTTCCTAGGAATGGGTTGTTGACTACGTGTCCTTAACTTGGGAAGAATTAAACAGAGATGACTCATATACAGAGCCCCCCCAACTTTCTCCTTCTTCAACAAATTGCCCAAATGGCCCCTCACATGGAGTATAAGTCATATTCAACCAATAAATAAATCCATTAAAGTGGAACCATACAATTGCTCGACTGCCACCCACTTCGAGAAAAAAGATGGCATTTTTTAAGCTTATTACCCAATCAACCCCATAAAACACATCAACTTCATATGTTCTCATATCTCCTAATTTAATACGAATTTCTCGTAGGAGACTCCCACTTAAACAAAATAAAAATAAATCGAAGGTCATAAGGAGATCGAAGGTCGTCTAACATGTTTCCAAATTGCTAACGTTATCTGATAACTACGAAGTATAGTACGATAAATAAGAAGCGCTGTATAGTTAACGATATAAATATGGAGTAATATATTATGGAACATTATTTTCTTAAAAAAAAGCGGATATAAATACAAGTTGCAATTTTTTTATATAATTTTTATATTGAAAAATCAAAATCACATCTGGACCAAAGATCTCATCTACTCTCATCCAATCTGGGCCACTATTTCATCAATAGTGATAAAACAAAAATTAGAACCCTTCATCCTTTCCAGTTTCCACAACTAACCTTCACTTCGAACATTCAACATCAATTTAATGGAAGATTTTAATCAAGTCAATTAATTTTAATTTTGACTCTAAATTAAGATTTAAACAAGAGAAATTATTCAAAATTTTGTCATATAAATACTTTACATGTAATAACTATCGTAAAAAATCTAAAACTAGTATCAAAACTAAATTGTATGTTTATTTGGAAAAACGCTAATAAAAGTTCAATTATTGTAGCTCAAACCAAACATGGCTTAAGAATCACTCATCCAAATAAAGATACTGTAATTATTTTAATTATTGGTAGGAGTTTTCCTACTTTCTACTTTTTAATACTTCACCGAAAAATCAATTTATAATCGGTTTAGTTTTTTAATTCATTTTCAATTATATCACATCTTAAATTACTCACATACTTTCAATTTAAATCAAAATTATAGTATTAAAAATTAAAATAGGGGCTAAAATAAAATCAATACACAAACTTTATAACCCTAATTAATACACACAATTTTTACCCAGGCAAAATTATGATGCTAATAATAAAAAATCAAAATTCTATATTCATAAAATATTACACGACATGAGCGGATTTATTGATTTTAAAAATCGGATCATCAAAAATTTAAAACTCGACTATCTTTAGCATTCAATCGACAATCTCAATCTTTTCAATAAACCAATTAAATTACTTATGACGAACTAGTGGCACAAAATTTCAATTCAAAATCCGAAATTACGATTTCAGATCGAAAAATGAGAAGATGAAGAGATAAGGGAGAGGGTGGGGAGGGGGGGGGGGGTGGGTAAAGTACCTGAGGATCCGATGAGGCGGCGACAAGGAAGGTCGTTGACGGAGATTTATATAACCGTTTCTATTCATTCCTTCTCCACAAATGCTTCTATTAATATTATTATTATTCATCTGGTCCGATCTAACAACTCGGCTCGAAACTCGCTGAACCGGGTTATCTGAACCGGGCGACTCCTTCTTAGTATTGTTATTCCGGCCCAGTTTATTGTGAAACTTCTTCATGCATCTCAGCCGTTTCCGGTTTCCCCACTGTAACACTAACTCCGACGACGTCGCCGCCGCCGCCGCTCTGTCTCCGCCGTCATAATTTCTGTCCATTTCTAATTCCAAATAAAAAAATTAGTTCATTTATATACAGCTGAATGATGATATCTAATTTCTATTATCAAATCAGAAGATGAATATTCATGTGAACAACTGAAAATTTTCAGAAAATAGGGAAAGACATACGTTAATTTGCACACAATTGTTGGCAGAATTAGGAGAAATTTGAGTTATAATTTGAGAAAAAACAATAAAACTTGTTTTACACTCGTTATATCACATACCTGAAAACGAACACTCTGAACTGAAAATTGAATTCCTTCGAAGAAATGAAGAACAAATTTTGACAAGAATTATTGTAAGAAGTCAACCAAAGTTCTAATTCAGCTGGAAGATGAACCAAGATGAACAATTTCTGCAAAGAAAAAGAGCTAAATCTGATTAGCAAATCGCAGCTATTCCGATGGAATAAATCTTCCTTTGGTCAATTGAGCTGAAATTGGACAACTGCTAACTGGACAATTGATTTGAGAAATTGAGCTTTTTTCTCCCTTACCTTACATACTATCACTAGATCTTTGAAAGATGACAATCGGTCTTCAGAATTCGATTTTCTTCTTCAAAATCCTCCAGAAAAACACCTCTAAAAGCAAAATTAATCACCGATTCATATCAAATACATATATAACCAAAACCAAAATCCTCCAAAACCGAATGCAATACATACCTAATAGCTGAAATGTTCAATATTCCTTCTGCAAGCTCAAACTTCAACGCCAACCTCAGAAAACACAGTATCTTCAACAGAACACCTCCGATTCTTCATTAAACAACGAACAAAAAGTGAGAAAATTACGATACTATTGCAGAATAATCCTCGAAACATGGAGAATATAGGATCCAAGTAATGAGCTTCACAAATTAAAAAAAAAAACTACAAAAAACTCAATCTTCAACATCATCAAATATTGAGATAATCGATTGTTCTAGTGATTAAACTAGCCTCCTCAATCCTAGAGGTCAAGGGTTCAAATATCGTGTAAGGGGAGAGATTGAAAATTATTGTAATCTATAAAAAATCATCGAAAACTACATGATAAATACAAAATTGTGAACAATGTTAGATCTTCAACATTTTCACTTACCAAATGTTTCACAACAAAATGATTTTTTTGGAATTATTTATAGTATTTGGAATTATTTACGGATTAATTGAAGAAAAATTGAGAGAGATTTTTTGTGTTCTTGTTGTGATAAAATGATGAATAATTGATATATAGAGAGAGCTTGAGAGACTAGCTTTGTTTTATACTTGCTCGTTTGCTTCTCTGAACGCTGTTAAGATGGAGCAGTTCATTTGTAACCGTTGGATTAGGAAATGGACGGACTAGATTTGTTCTTTTTCTGTAATACATATGAACCCTTCTACGGCGTTATCACGATCTTTGGAGTACGGCTTTGTTCACCATTGCATGGTGTGGCTCGAGATCTTCTACCTCTCTTCGTGTTCGGTTTTATGGCTCGTGGTTCGTAAATTTGTACGTTCTATACTGTGTGATTAACCGATAGATATATCGATATACAAAAGTTATAATCAATATTTCTTAATAGGCTTTAACGAGCATATTGAACCAGGTCGAAGTAGCAATTTAAACTCCAATAACAATAATTCGTTGATCCTTTTAAGAATACGTTGAATGATGCTAAAGTGTAGTGCAAAATCAGAAGGTGAATGGGCGAGTTAATGTTTGTGAGTCAAAACAATAACTGAATGCACTCTTGAGACAAAATGACTCTTGTATATGAGTTTTCAATTCCAAAGTAATGATCGAAATCCTGAAAAGAGTATCCTTGAAAACTAGACTACGTATCGTGTAATCGGGTAAAATATTAATACTTTTGGGTCAAATGTTTGATTCGAGATATCATATACAAATAATAAATAAAAATAATCTTAATAATATATATATATATATATATATATATATATATATATCAAAGGTATGGTGAATCAATCTTTTATAAAGTAAATATCAAACGAATAGACTAGTCGTTGTTTAATCTCAAGTTATATCAAACGGTGATGCCATATAGGTTCATAAGTACTAAATCCAAACTAGTTAGGTTATAGACTCCAGTTCAATTGTTCACCTTTATCGAATTATGGTAGCAATTTGTGAGGTGTAGAAATGGGTAATTTAAATTTTCCATGGAAAGAGTGTAATAACGCTTAAAAGGTCGTGTTTATATTGAGGCAAAACGTAGAACAAGTGTCCTAGGTGTTTTAATGGAAAGCATAGGAGGTTGTATTGTGCATGATTTCTCAATTGGAGCAGCTCCGTTTCAAACCATTCGACTCGTCTACGATATATAAGTGTGAGTCCTGCAATTTTGGAAATAACTGAAGCAAATCATCTCGGCTACGCCTCTTTATTCGAGGGCAATAATCTACAGAAAGAGTTGTCAAGGTATTTGAGCACGTCTTAGAGAGGGTCTCCAAACATCTATCGGTGACTAAAGGGAGATGGCACAAGCTCAAAAATTCAAGGCATTGACAACCTACAGCAATAGCTACAACCTCATCATCAGTAACTTGTTCACATCATGTGATGTCTAAAGATTCCAACCGGTGATAAGAGTTTCCAATTGTTACTAAACTCTTATCAGTCATCTTCTCACAGCCTTTTAACTTTAGATCAGTAAGATGTTCACACTTCTCCACCAATAACTTGATGCAAAAATCTGTCAACCTTGAATTCCCGCTCATGGAGAATTTCTCAAGTCTAGGACAAGTGCGTGTTAAATTTTTGAACCCCTTGGTAGAAATATTTTTGCAACCATCTAGATTTAAAGATTTGAGGAATCGAAGGGAGCCCATAACTTGTTCATTGGTTGTGAGAAGCTCAAAATGATTGTCTTTAATGTCTTTTGCAAATGCAAGATTTATATGACTCAGATTGAAATATCTCGTCAGTGAAAGGGCAGAAATAAGACGATCCCCAGCTTTATTCATCCCTTGAAAATCTAGAGACAGCCATAGAGACCTGTTGGATATGAGATTGGATATGAGCTTGCGACTAATTGTACGGTTAAGGCCCAAGAGAGAATTAAGATCCTCCTGCGGCAGCTTAATAGTCTCAGCTACTGTCTCCAACACAACAGCAACTGCGAGTGCCTCCTTCTCGTTGATTGTTAAGGTACGACTATAAACGGGCGGCAACGCAACACCACCATCTGCCACCTTCCCGTTGTTGACAAAAACAACCCCGAGTTGGATCAGCATTTCATCGCAAGTCTCCTGTGAATAACAGTCAAATCCACCGTGGATCACATCGATGTTGTTGGCGTCATATATATATTTATCATCAGTATCCTCATCAGAATCAGAATCAGTGTCATGATATCGATCTTGATATTGTTCGTACAACCTATGTGCTATTGAACCTGCTATAAAACAAAAAAAATCTAATCTAATCAATTTGGGAATAATAATAATAGGGCGTATAATCATGAATCGATTGATTGATATGTAAATATCACGGATAAGATCCTGTAGAGGGGGATAGCGGCGCCTCTTCATCGTAGTAGAAGGAGGAGGAGCAACGCTGGAGGAACGACTTCTTCTCATATTTTAATACATTGCAAACCGACGGGCCTGTTGGATATTTCCACCGCCCTATTTTAAAGTACAATAAATAATGAAATTTAATTGAAGGTAAAATAGTCAATTCACACATAAAACACAATTTGAATGTATATGATGGATTATCAAATTTGACCATGTTGGTAGTTGGTTAGGTGTACTTAAAAGTATTATAGAGTATTCATTACTAATTATAAAAAAAAATATGACAGAGTACCTTATTGTAAAATATTAATTCCACTTTAAGCTAAATTCAAGAGTTTAAATAAACAAAAATTCAACATAATTTGATAATTCATTTATTTGATTCATTACAAGGTCAACAAAATAGATTACAAAACTATACACCTTATTTGTTATTAAAAAGTTATACTAGTAAATCATATACTCCTTTGATTTTTTTTTGATATCACATTCTAAATATTTTCACAAAGATTAAGAAATACTATAATGTAATTAAAAAGTATATTAATAATGTAAAATATTAATTAATTGTCATTAGTAATTAGTTGATGATTTCAATAAAAAATAAACAAAAAATACATTAAAATTTATAAAAACATCAACTAAAGAAAAACCAAAACTTTAAAACGTCATATAATAAAGCCGAGGGAGTATATTATTTCAATGAAATTAGTTTCGACTCGAAATTATATTTAGTCTATTCATTGATAAATAAATGCTACTATTATCGTACTCGAAAAACATCTGACCACGTCATTAATCATACTAAAAGTCTAAAACCCTTGAATTTTCTACTTGGTTTATATTCTCTTTTATTAGCTTCATTTCAAGAAACCTTTTTCTTCAAACATTTTACATACAAAAGTCAACAATTTCACGCATACTAAATTCGGAAACTTTATACAGAAGCCATGGATTTCTCCACCACCTCTCATCTTCTCTCGCGTCCCAAAATACCCACCAATTCTTTTTTGTAAGTTCTTTAATTTTTTGTTTAATTTTTTCAAATTTCTTCGAATATTATAGTTCAATTTTGGATCATTTATTAATTATATATATTGGGTTGTTGCTTAATATCCGTAAAGTTGGATTCTTTATGTATTGTGTGTTAATAAATCATGTGATCAGCATCATGAGCTAGGACTTTCATGATTTTTAGGAAAACTTTTATGTAGTTGATTTAGTATGGGCCTGTTGTTTTTTACAAGGTTTTAGCTGAATTTTAGATCATGTAGTAATAATACGTAAGTTTTGGGTTTTGCTGATAACTGTAAAGTTGGAATCTTTATGTGTTGTGTGTTTGTTAATCATGTGATCAGCAACATCAGAGAAAATTTTCATGTTATAGTTCATTTAGTGATGGACATGTCATTTTGTTACAAGCTTTTCGTTCAAATCTGGTTCATGTGTTGATATTTGATAATATATGTTGGTTTTTTCTACTAATTAAAGTGAAGTTTGATTCTTTATGTGATCGTGTTAGCTAATGGTATGATCAGCTTCATGAGAGGGAACTTCATGTCCTAGTTGATTTAGTAATGGATGTGTAACTCTTAAGATATGTTAGGTGAGTGAATATGAGAAATGAAATGAATGTGGCGCTGCCTTTGGGTATCTTTCCCATTAGATTTGTGGTCTGATGTGAATATGGTAAATGAAATAAATATGGAATGGTATTTTCACTATTTTGCCTTTTGATTCCTTCAGCCGAGTGTGTCGCTTGTATATGTTATTTGGAGGGTTTCAGGAAACACAGGTCCCTTTTGTATTTGGTTCAATGTTCAATGTGATCACTTTATTTGCGTTTTGTGTACAGGTTGTCTCCTAAGTTGATAACTCCAAAAGCAAATAACTACAGCATACTTGAAGGAAGAAATAATTCTTTGCTTTTGCCATGCAAAGCTTCTGCCATTCAGTGTTTTGATTCAGTTGATAACTGCTGCAATGTAACTCCACTATTATCGGCTAATCGTCGGTTGAGGAAAATTGACCCTGTTGGGAAATTATTTAGTTCTGCTGATGTGTGCACATTTACCGAGACCGCCTCTAAATCCACTTCACATGTCAAGGAAGAGAGGATTGGGGTGTTGCTTCTGAATCTTGGCGGACCTGACACACTTAATGATGTTCAGCCGTTCCTATACAATTTATTTGCTGATCCTGTATGCCCCTAGTAACTTCTCTTCTCGTTGGCAAATGTGGTATTACACTTGCAATTCCCAGATTGTTCTTAATGTGTAGTTTTTTAAACAGGATATCATACGTCTTCCCAGATTGTTCAGGTTTCTCCAGCGCCCATTGGCTCAGCTGATTTCAGTTCTTCGAGCACCCAAGAGCAAGGAAGGCTATGCTTCCATTGGAGGTGGTTCACCTCTGCGTAAAATAACAGATGAACAGGTACACCTGTGGCAAGGTTGTTATATGTTTACATTCTTGAGCTTTATATATTATAAAAAATCATTTAACAGCGACACTGCCACTTGTTTCTTCCATGTCTTCAACTTTTATTTGTTTCATCGAAAGTGTTCTTGAAGATTGGGTCCCTTTGGCTGCAGGCAGATGCACTAAGAATGGCTCTGGAAGCAAAGGATGTTCCTGCAAATGTATATGTTGCTATGCGATACTGGCACCCATTTACAGAGGAAGCTGTTCACCAGGCAAGTCTCATAAATTGAGGGGCATCTGCTTTATGTCTCCATACATAGTATCCAACCATTTTAGTATATGCTTGTCCTTGTCCTAATAATTCAATAACATCTATGTCTATCAAATTTTATTCATTCCCATTTGAGGGCTGGTATTTGTGGTTGACACTTTATAATTATATAATCATATCATTATTTGTTTCCTTGGTCGTTATTACGGGGAATTGGGGCTTTATGGTGTATTTGACCCCAAACATAGCGTATTAGAAAGTTTTTCTGGTGATAGCCAATCAAGCACACTGTAATTTTAAATTTTCTCTCCTTTTGTTCTTTGCAGATAAAGAGAGATAAAATTACGAAGCTTGTGGTTCTCCCATTATATCCGCAATATTCTATCTCGACTACTGGCTCTAGCATCCGTGTTCTTCAGAGCCTGTTCAGGTGAGTTGGTTTTGACTATATGTAAATGGAGTGTTAGAAAAGTTTTGATTATTGAGAGATGGATATACTGAACCTCGTGCCATTTGACAGAGATGACATCCATTTGTCTGGAATCCCTGTGGCCGTGATTCAGTCCTGGTATCAGCGTGAAGGTTATATAAAGTCGATGGCTGATTTGATTGAGAAAGAATTGCAACATTTTCCCATTCCTGAAGAGGTCAGTTCATCCAATTCTACATAATATTCTATATTTTTATCTGTTCCAAAATTTGTGTCCTCGTGTATAAATTATGAAATTGGGATCTGATTTCTGATACAGGCCATGATATTCTTTAGCGCACATGGTGTGCCAGTAAGTTATATCAAGAATGCAGGTGATCCATACAAGGATCAGATGGAGGAATGCATCTCTTTGATTATGCAAGAACTGAAGTCGAGAGGAACTAACAATGCTCACACTTTGGCTTACCAGGTTGGACTTGTGTTTCTCATTTCTTATTTGCTAATGACTTGGGGATTGTCAATCTATTTTCCCTATTATATTCATTAAACTCTTCTGCTCATAGATTTGGCTTCCAGATTTTCACATATACTGTCTAATTTTTATTTTGCTTACCAGAGTCGAGTGGGGCCCGTGGAATGGTTGAAACCATATACTGACAAAGTTCTTGTAGAGCTCGGTCAACAAGGAGTGAAGTCTCTCTTGGCGGTGCCTGTTAGGTATGCCTTCTTTGACCTATACCTTGACGCTTGGATGAACATAACTTATTTCTTAATATCAAGGGGTTTGTTCTCTTCTTTAACTGTTGGATTCTGCAATGCCAGCTTTGTCAGTGAACACATAGAAACATTAGAAGAGATCGATATGGAATACAAGGAATTGGCAATTGAATCAGGCATAGAAAACTGGGGTCGAGTACCAGCTCTGAATTGCACCTCTTCATTCATCACTGATCTGGCTGATGCAGTCATCGAAGCTCTACCGTCAGCCGTGTCAATGTCTTCTACAAGTACATCTGGCGTCGATGATAAAGATAATGTGTTTGAATACGTGATCAAGATGCTTTTCGGTTCAGCCTTAGCATTTGTGCTGCTCTTATCACCAAAAATGAAGTCGGCATTCAGAAATCGTCTCTAGAAGCTTCATGGTAATTGTGAAGGCTGCTTATACGGTATCTGCTAGCAAACACGTATGGATTTTGGAGCTTAAGTGGTGCTGCTTTCCGAGTTTATACACAAGATTTCATGTTCCTTCATCGAGAACTTCTGGAACATAAAGACTTTAGGAGCATATACTTTATACTAGCTATTACTCAATTTGGATGAAAGATTAGAATGAAGACCCGAGCTTCTGTTACTAGTATATTCTATACAATTGACTACATTAGCCATTTTGTTGGCCATTTGTTTCCCTTTATTGTTATCCTTTTCGCTATCCCCAATCGTTTGATTCGGTAATTAACCCCCTACAAACAAATAGGCACAAGGAAAGAATAACAGACTCGAGCAGCCTGCAAAAACGAAACAATCCTTGTTTCAATGGGGGGGCTTCAGCCGATAAAGAATTCAATTATATAACTATTTGGCAGCTTATAAGATGTTTATGTTCTTTTTTACTATGATGCATCTAGGTAGCATACTTACGCAAGGCCAACATACATAGAAAGCCAATGCCGAGATACAAAATTAAGCAATCCATAACAATTATGAAACTCTTCAAGTAACAAGGCACAATTATCCTATTAAACTGCATACCCTACATAAATCCGAGCAAAGAAAGTACAGACTGTAATTCGACTTAATAAACAGAAAATTTCAGCTCTCAGATTGATTTAACTTTCAGATGAGGCTTTGACAGGCGGAGTTGGCTGCGCCGAACTGCTATCACCATAAGCAGGAGGCTGGGAATAACCCCCACCATAAGCGGAGTTGTATGGTGGTGGCTGTTGGCCATAGCTCTGTTGAGTTGCAGCTGGTGCACTGTAAGGTTGAGCAGCATACCCTGGCTGTGATGGTGGAGCACCATAGGAAGCTGGTGGCCGTCCACTGGCATCGGGTTGCGCATAACCAGATTGAGCAGGTGGAGGATATGCTGAGGCAGATTGAGAATATCCTCCTTGGGCACTGGGTGACTGCTGTGGCTGACCATAAGGTGACTGATTGCTTGGTGGCTTTTGAGACTGAGGTGCTCCGTAACTGGCTCCATACCCTGCAGGCGGTTGGGACCCATAAGCACTCTGAGACGATGGTGGCATAGCATACCCTGTGGCACCTTGGGATGGATAACTGGGATTAGGGCTGGGCTGCTGACCAGCGACATAACCTTGCTGGCCTGTGGCGGCTGACTGGGCAGGTTGGGTAGTTTGATTAGTGTCTCCCTGACTGCCATAAGAGGCAGTACCATCAGCTGTTGGGTTGGATGCATTACCATATCCAGAAGCTGAATTATAGCCCTGTTGGTCATAACCACCAGAGTTAGCTTGGGATCCATAATAAGATTGAGCGGCAGTTGCAGGATACCCTCCATAACCATCTTGACCATAACCCTGTCCTTGGTTGTAGCCAGCTGCTGGGGCCTGTCCATAACCATAAGATGCATTTTCTGTTGGTGCACCAGGGCCTCCAGAAGCTTGCTGATTTTGGGCTGGTGGTTGCTGGCTGTAGTAATCATAACCAGCTGCTCCCTGACTTGTTTGTTGATTTTGTGGTGCACCAGTCTGATCCCAACCAGCCCCATAGCCACCAGTTGTAGGCTGAGGATAACCGGAGTATGGAGCTTGTCCGGTATTATACTGAGGATTTTGTCCAGAGTAAGCACCAGGTTGCATGTACCCATATCCAGGTTGTTGCATAGGTGCACCACCTTGACCCCAACTAGTAGGTGGTCGAGCTTGATAGCCCTGCTGAGAATAACCACCCATTGGGTTTCGTTGACGATTCTGCATCAAATTGTTATCTTACGTGAATAAAAAAAACAAAACAACATATGCAGGAACAGGAAATAACACATACAATATACCAGAGAGTTTGAAGCAAAAACACAATAGCAGAGCTACAGTAACCTCATTAAACATCATATGCTCATTAATTGCAATAACTAATTTAAGACACCTGCATACCGTACTGGGTTGGTTGTAATTGATAAACTCCTGCGGAAGCCCCATCTTCACCCTATCCGAAGTAAAGGGTACAGAAGCAAATGGCAAACTATACAGGCTCTAGATATACAGGAAGACTATACAAGGCCATTGCCATAAAGCATTGCATATACAGATAAATTCATTCAATAGCAATGAACAGAGGCTACAGTATCATATTGGCAATCTTATAACTTAACTGAGTTCTATTTAGCAGAGTTAACATCCTAATATTGTGATGCTAAAAATCAAAATCGTCATAATTTCTGAAGTTTCTCAAGTCCTTAGCAAGAGAAATCCCATGATGTCCAAAAGGTCAGACCACCCATCAGATTGAGAGTTCAGAGCCATACCAGAAGAATGACGAAACACCAACATAAACGTGTCCAAGTTGGTGTTATAAAAAAAGGCCAACACTCTCACTATCCTACATTTCCCAATAAGAAAATCAGTGATGAGATACATCAGCAATCCAAATAACATTATTATTTAAGCCAGGGCCTTATTATTCAATTACAATCCTTAAAACTATTAGAACCTTTTATCCTTTGTTAGTTACCTTGTTGGATTGCTCAAGATGACCTGTCTCAAAAGAAAGAAGATTCCAAGTATCGACAAACAAAACATTGAAGTCGAATATAAAATATGAAGGAACAAAACCAATTTCAGCAGCCTATCGGCAACGATATATGATAATTCCATCAAACGTCCCGACTACCGATATATTCTAAAAATGAGTAGGGCAAGTGCTATCTTACGTACTAAATATTTAATGAACTAATTGCAGAAGCAACTTATAAGATAAAGGAGGGCAAGCAATTGTGAAGATGCTCCCGATCCTGCATAAACAGTATGAAGTATGGAGGTAGCATGTAACAAGACGAGGAAGAAGTTCTATCCGTCATAAGTATCAGAAGATATCTTAGAGAGAGAAGAATGTGCAGTTAGTACGCATAGTGACTAAGACAACCTTTTACTCATGAGAGAGCTGTAAACACTGCAAGATCGGCTATTGATAGAAGTGCAAATAATACTCCCTCCTTTCATTTTTACTTGTCTTCCTAACATAATTTTTTTGTTCAAAAGTACTTGTCATTCTAGCATTGGAAATTGTAGTTTTACATTCTCAATGCGCTTTTTGACTACTTCTTGTCATGAAATTATCAATCAACCAATGATATAGTTTCAAATAATTGAGTTTCTACATTCTCAATGTATTTTTGACTAATTTTTTTTTAATTTATGTGCAAATGGATAGAATGACAAGTAAAAATGAACAAAGGCAGCAGTATTAACTTTTCTTCTTTATGACAATCAGTGACTTTTCTTCTTTATACCAAGATAGAAGTGCAAATAAAACTTTTCTTCTTTATGACAATGAGGGAGTAGTATAAACTTTTCTTCTTCATACCAAGATAGAAGTGCAAATAAAACAAGATCCAGGACCTTGTAATATTAGAAAAGTAATAAGTGAACCTTGGTAACATTGGCAACATATTGCGTTGGCATAGAATGACTTCCCAGACACTAGAAAACTCTTTAAAGGGGGAGAGGCTTCAGAAACGCCATCACAAATAATAAGTACAATAACATACTTATCGCACTAATTGAGAAATAGGATTAACTTTTCTTCTTTATGACAATCGTGGATTCGAAGAGCATTGGGTTAAATATAGCAGGGATGTAGATTGTATATAAGCACAAATTGTTAGTGCATCATTTGTTTTAGTTGACTTCGTACATTTGTACTCTAGAGCTAACAACCAACACGCAAAAATGATTAAACTAAAACCCATCATCATAAACACCTTAAAGTAACAAACAAATACTCAAACAAGTGACTATTCATCAACACATAACTTACCTCACTAATAACTTCATTCACCAATTGTTTTGCAGCTTCAATCTGCTCACTTGTGCCATCGATTTGGCACGTCCTCTCAGTTCGAGTATCGCCAGGGGGCAAATGCAAAGGTATCACCTATAGAGTCATGCGGGAAAAGGCTCAAAGAGCGACAAATGTAGAAATAAAGACGTTTTGCATACAATGGGGAAATACCTCAAACAACAATATTTGTCAATAGAGGACAACAAATTAATGAGTTCAAAGCAGAATGTGGAAATACCTGAATACGAGCACCTGTTGTCGCTTGCATATTTTTTATGGTTTCTCCTCCCTTACCAATAACAAGGCCAACCTACAGAATGGCGATTAAGGTAATTCGAAGAAGTTTGAGAAGGAAAACCTTGGAGAATACCATACATCTACCAACAACTACCTTGTTGTTGGGGACCATCATTACAAACTGCTCGGCTCCTCCAGATTGCTGCCCAGTTATCCTTCGAGAAACTAAGCCAGAACCACCTGCATCAGCCTGATAAAGAACTACAGTTATTACCAGCTCACTAAGAACAAGAACTAAACAGCACCATAGAAGGACATACCTTCTTACAAAATACTGATTACTAAATAAGTAAATAAAACTAAATCATGACAATTCAAGATAAAAAAGAACCAGTTACCTCATAGCATCGTAAATCTAAATTACGGTATTCCAGATTATAATTGAAGTAACACAGCATTTTTAACGTAATCATTTCAAGTAACAAATCAATACCTCAGAAAGAACATCATTGATCAACTGCTCAGCTTTAGCAATTTGCTCAGGAGTACCAGTGAGCTCAACACCTCTAGACTGAGCATTAGGATCAGCATCCATATCCCTCGTGACCTGAATCTTTGCTCCAGATTGCAACTGAAGATACTTAATAGTCTCTCCACCTTTACCGATGATCACACCAACCCTTCCATTCGGTATCTCAATCCTCTTATTAGGACCCCCATATCCATACGACCCAGTCATCGGTGGAGTAACGCCACCACGGAAAGACTTCAAGCCAGCATCTGCATACATCCCAAACATATCAACTTCACATCATCTCACACAGTAAAGAACAAAATACTCATAAACACTCAACAGCTACATGACTAAAACAGTAGTCTAAGTCGATATCAAGCACAGTCATCAGTATATCAGCATTTAAATAAAGATTAAAACATTAGTAAGATACAAGTAACACACAGGTGATCTTTGTTCCAGAAGCAAACATACACCAATATCAAATCATCATTCAACTGGTTAACATTGTCCAGTTTTGAATTTCGGTAGTTGATGCTTTAAATACCTAACTCACAGACTGTATATATGCTCATACAAAATATTTGGCAAAAATTGTATCAAATGATGGTACTATCAATAAACTTTACTACAAAATCACTAGGGTTAAACTGACTTTACTCGAGATATTGTAATGACAATTGGCGGGATTAAAACAATGTAATTATTACCATCATTCGAATCTCCGTTTTCTACACGAGGACGTTTAACAGGGTCCGAGTTGTTAAACAACCTTGCAGCGATCTCCTGAGCCTTCTGTTTTGCCAGCTGGATTTCGTCCATCGGAGGCGGGACGCTGTTGTAGGCAGAAGGCGGAGGTGGAGAGGATACCGGGGCCGCGGAGAAGCCGGTGGGCCGTCGCACGCCGCCGCCGGGAGGTGCCGGAGAAGGGGAGTTGTCGTCATACTTGCGCTTGTTGGTAGCGGAATCGGAGTTGTATTGGAGCTCTTCTGCCATATTTGTGGGGTGGGGTGGGGTGTGGAAAACCTAGATTACAATGGGTGGACGAAAAGAGAAGTTATGGTCAAATGTCAAGGGTTTTTTATAGGAGGCTCTGAGCTAGTTTTGTAAAGCTCGTTTTTCGTTAAATTTTAAACGAGTCGAATCATACCGAATAGGAAAAACTCTTAATGCTTTGATAAAAAAAAAAAACTCGAGTCTGGCTTAATGTTGTAGTGACTACTGAGTACCAAATAATTAGCTATATTTCTTTGTTCGGTTGGATAAAAGTGTAGCTCGATTTTATCTCAAACTTGGACATTTAGCTAACGGGGTGCATATATTTTCATGGGAGTTATTTCCACGGAGGGAAATTTTATCCAATTTTGCCCTTCACAACGACGGAAACGTCTTTATAATTAATTTGAGATGATATTTCAACACGTTCTGTATTTCTTCTTCTTTGTGGAGTTTAAGGCAAAAACGGATAGAATCGTCACCATACTTAATTTGAGATGATATTTCTACACGTTATGTTTTTCTTCTTTTTTGTTGAGTTTAAGGCAAAATATTATGATTGTGATATTATGATTTCACGAGTTCCATTCGTTTGGCTATTATGTATAATTTAATCTGACGTGCAAAATATCAGAGAGATCCACGAACTATGTAACAAGGTAAGACGATTTCACACGTTTGGGCATATTTTCACCCTTTATTTTTTATTCGGTTATTATGAATGATTTATTATAAAATAAATTAACACGACTATAAATGAAAGTGATGAGATGAATCATTACTAAACATATTCTAAGCTAATAAAAAAAAATACTAAGATATTCATCACATTCCTTTCTTCGAACCTTACATGTCTAATGAGTTGAGATGTTATGATCGCATAGACCGACTATCGTAATCATTAACAATGCAGCTTCAAAGGCTCTCTTTGTAAATATTAAAAAAATTTATACATACATTACATGACTTGCGAACATCTAGTGTAGTAAAGAATATTATATAAATTTGTTTAAATTATTTTATAAAATAAATAAATAAGAGGACTTTAAGATTACAAGCCTAAACGTGTGAAATCATCACAATTAATACCAAATCACATGCCAGATCCACGTAATCTATCATAAGGTATGACAATTTCACACGTTTGGGCATATTTTGACCCTTTATTTTTGTTTCGATTATTACGAATGATTTATTATAAAATAAATTAACACGACTATAAATGTAAATGCTGAGATGAATAATTACTAAACATATTATGAGCTAATTGAGTGACACATATGTAGTCATGATTCCATGGAATGCTAGATATTTGTGAGCTAGTTAGTGGAACATATGTTGCAATGAAAACGATGGGTGAGCCACAAGATCATTCTATTTCACCAACTTCTAAACATTGGCTATGCCTATCGCTAAGGTCTTTAAAAACGTTATATGTCTAATGAGTTAAGATGTTTTGATCGAATAGACCGACTATCGTAATCATTACCAATGCGGCTTCAGAGGCTCTCTTTGTAAATATTAATGTTTTTTATACAAACATTACATGACTTGCGAATATCTAGTGTCTTAAAGAATGTTATATAAATTTGTTTAAATTATTTTATTAAAAAAAAGGGGATTTTAAGATCACAAACCTAAACGTGTGAAATCATCACAATTAATACCAAATCACATGCCAGATCCACGTTATCTATCATAAGGTATTACCATTTCACACGGTTGGGCATATTTTCACCCCTTTATTTGTGTTCCGATTATTACGAATGATTTATTATAAAATGAACTAACACGACTATAAATGTAATTGATGAGATGAATAATTACTACACATATTCTGAGTTAATTAAAAAATACTAAGATATTCATCACATTCCTTTCTTTGATAATGTTACATGTCTAATGAGATAAGATGTTATGATCGAATAGACCGACTATCGTAATAATTAACAATGCGGCTTCAAGGGCTCTCTTTGTAAATATTACTATTTTTTATACAAACATTACATGACTTGTGAACATCCAATGTCTTAAAGAATGTTATATACATTTGTTTAAATTATTTTATAAAATAAATAAAAAAAGAGGACATTAAGATCACAAGCCTAAACGTGTGAAATCATCACAATTAATACCTAATAACAGGCAAGATCCACGTAGTGTATCAGAAGGCATGACGGTTTCACACGTTTGGATTGGACAACTTTTCTAGTTGTGGTCGAATACTGGTTTTTTCCACATTATAAATACAAAACGTGTGGAAACGTCATTGCAAATTATTGATGATGATAGTTTCTTACGTTTTTGCTTTAAACTCAACAAAAAAGAAGGAAGACAGAACGTGTGGAAACGTCACTTTAAATTATTTACGGTGATAGTTTATTCTGTTTTTGCCTTAAACTCAACAAAAAAGAGGAAGACAGAACGTGTGAAAAAGTCATTGCAAATTAAGTATGGTGACGTTTCCGTACGTTCCTAAAGGACAAAACCGAAAAAAATTTCCCTCCGTGGAAATAACTGCCGTGGAAAAAGTTTCCACCTACCTTGGGTGGTGCAGTTGAAAAGAAATTCAACTTCGATTTCATCTCGCACGTGAATACTGCAGCTAGGTTCATTGGTTCGATGAAAAACTTCAAGTTCACTAGTTACACACATTGGTTCAGTTAAAAACTCAAGTTCTGTTTGATCTCGTAATTATGACATATTTTAGCTACCTTTTTGTTGTTCGGTTAATAAGTACTCAAGTTATGTTTTGATCTTCATGCTTAGACTCGTTTTGATTTTATATTCGTTGAAGGTACCGATCAGGCTTGCTCGATAAGATATACTAGACTCGGTATTACTTAGGGCCGAGTTGGTTAAAAAGGATTTTACCCAATGAATTTGCGGTATGCATTGCATGATATATATATATATATATATATATGTTATGTGATGTGAATATGAGAAATGAAATGAATGTGGCTCTGCCTTTGGGTATTTTTCCCATTAGATTTGTGGTCTGCTGTGAATATGGTAAATGAAATAAATATGGAATGGTATTTTCACTATTTTGCCTTTTGATTCCTTGAGCCGAGTGTGTCGCTTGTATATGTTATTTGGAGGGTTTCAGGAAACACAGGTCCCTTTTGTATTTGGTTCAATGTTCAATGTGATCACTTTATTTGCGTTTTGTGTACAGGTTGTCTCCTACGTTGTGCTTCACCTCTGCGTAGAACAGGTACACCTGTGGCAAGGTTGTTATATGTTTACTTTCTTGAGCTTTATAAATTATAAAAATCATTTAACAGCGACACTGCCACTTGTTTCTTTCATGTCTTCACCATTTATTTGCTTCATCGAAAGTGTTCTTGAAGATTGGGTCCCTTTGGCTGCAGGCAGATGCACTAAGAATGGCTCTGGAAGCAAAGGATATTCCTGCAAATGTATATGTTGCTATGCGATACTGGCACCCATTTACAGAGGAAGCTGTTCACCAGGAAAGTCTCATAAATTGAGGAGCATCTGCTTTATGCCATTTTAGTATATGCTTGTCCTTGTCCTAATAACTCAATAACATCCATGTCTCTATCTAGCTTTTATTTTGCTTACCAGAGTCGAGTGGGGCCCGTGGAATGGTTGAAACCATATACTGACAAAGTTCTTGTAGAGCTCGGTCAACAAGGAGTGAAGTCTCTCTTGGCGGTGCCTGTTAGGTATGCCTTCTTTGACCTATACCTTAATGCTTGGATGAACATAACTTATTTCTTAATATCAAGGGGTTTGTTCTCTTCTTTAACTGTTGGATTCTGCAATGCCAGCCTTGTCAGTGAACACATAGAAACATTAGAAGAGATTGATATGGAATACAATGAACTGGCAATTATATCGGGCATAGAAAACTGGGGTCGAGTACCAGCTCTGAATTGCACCTCTTCATTCATCACTGATCTGGCTGATGCAGTCATCGAAGCTCTACCGTCAGCCGTGTCAATGTCTTCTACAAGTACATCTGGCGTCGATGATAAAGATAATGTGTTTGAATAGGTGATCAAGATGCTTTTCGGTTCAGCCTTAGCATTTGTACTGCTCTTATCACCAAAAATGAAGTCGGCATTCAGAAATCGTCCCTAGAAGCTTCATGGTAATTGTGAAGGCTGCTTATACGGTATCTGCTAGCAAATACGTAAGGATTTTGGAGCTTAAGTGATGCTGCTTTCCGAGTTCATACACAAGATTTCATGTTCCTTCATCTCCTTTCATCGAGAACTTCTGGAACACAAAGACTTTAGGAGCATATACTCTATTACTAGCTATTCCTCAATTTGGATGATAGATAAGAATGAAGACCAGAGCTTCTGTTACTCGTATATTCTATACAATTGACTACAATAGTCATTTTGTTGGCCATTTGTTTCCGTTTTTTGTTATCCTTTTCACTATTCGGTAATTAACCCCCTACAAACAAATAGGCACAAGGAAAGAATAACAGACTCGAGCAGCCTGCAAAAAAACACACATCCTTGTTTCAATGGGCGGCTACAGCCGATCAAGAATTCAATTATATAACTATTTGGCAGCTGATAAGATGTTTATGTTCTTTATTACCATGATGCATCTAGGTAGCATACTTACGCAAGGCCAACATACATAGAAAGACAATGTCGAGACACAAAATTAAGCAATCCATAATAATTATGAAACTCTTCAAGTAGCAAGGCACAATTATCCTATTAAACTGCATACCTTACATAAACCCGAGCAAAGAAAGTACAGACTGTAATTCGACTTAATAAACAGAAAATTTCAGCTCTCAGATTGATTTAACTTTCAGATGAGGCTTTGACAGGCGGAGTTGGCTGCGCCGAACTGCTATCACCATAAGCAGGAGGCTGGGAATAACCCCCACCATAAGCGGAGTTGTATGGTGGTGGCTGTTGGCCATAGCTCTGTTGAGTTGCAGCTGGTGCACTGTAAGGTTGAGCAGCATACCCTGGCTGCGATGGTGGAGCACCATAGGAAGCTGGTGGCCGTCCACTGGCATCGGGTTGCGCATAACCAGATTGAGCAGGTGGAGGATATGCTGAGGCAGATTGAGAATATCCTCCTTGGGCACTGGGTGACTGCTGTGGCTGACCATAAGGTGACTGATTGCTTGGTGGCTTTTGAGACTGAGGTGCTCCATAACTGGCTCCATACCCAGCAGGTGGTTGGGACCCATAAGCACTCTGAGATGATGGTGGCATAGCATACCCTGTGGCACCTTGGGATGGATAACTGGGATTAGGGCTGGGCTGCTGACCAGCGACATAACCTTGCTGGCCTGTGGCGGCTGACTGGGCAGGTTGGGTAGTTTGATTAGCGTCACCCTGACTGCCATAAGAGGCAGTACCATCAGCTGTTGGGTTGGATGCATTACCATATCCAGAAGCCGAATTATAGCCCTGTTGGTCATAACCACCAGAGTTAGCTTGGGATCCATAATAAGATTGAGCGGCAGCTGCAGGATACCCTCCATAACCATCTTGACCATAACCCTGTCCTTGGTTGTAGCCAGCTGCTGGGGCCTGTCCATAACTATAAGATGCATTTTCTGTTGGTGCACCAGGGCCTCCAGAAGCTTGCTGATTTTGAGCTGGTGGTTGCTGGCTGTAGTAATCATAACCAGCTGCTCCCTGACTTGTTTGTTGATTTTGAGGTGCACCAGTCTGATCCCAACCAGCCCCATAGCCACCAGTTGTAGGCTGAGGATAACCGGAGTATGGAGCTTGACCGGTATTATACTGAGGATTTTGTCCAGGGTAAGCACCAGGCTGCATGTACCCATATCCAGGTTGTTGCATAGGTGCACCACCTTGACCCCAACTAGTTTGTGGTCGAGCTTGATAGCCTTGCTGAGAATAACCACCCATTGGGTTTCGAAGACGATTCTGCATCACATTGTTATCTTACGTGAATAAAAAAACAAAACAACATATGCAGGAACAGGAAATAACACATACAATATACCAGAGAGTTTGAAGCAAAAACACAATAGCAGAGCTACAGTAACCTCATTAAACATCATATGCTCATTAATAGCAATAACTAATTTAAGACACCTGCATACCGTACTGGGTTGGTTGTAATTGATAAACTCCTGCGGAAGCCCCATCTTCACCCTATCCGAAGTAAAGGGTACAGAAGCAAATGGCAAACTATGCAGGCTCTAGATATACAGGAAGACTATACAAGGCCATTGCCATATAGCATTGCATATACAGATAAATTCATTCAATAACAATGAACAGAGGCTACAGCATCATAGTGGCAATCTAATAACTTAAATGAGTTCTATTTAGCAGAGTTAACATCCTAATATTGTGATGCTAAAAATCAAAATCGTCATAATTTTCTGAAGTATCTCAAGTTCTTAGCAAGAGAAATCCCATGATGTCCAAAAGGTCAGATCACCCATCAGATTGAGAGTTCAGAGCCATACCAGAATAATGACGAAACACCAACATAAATGTGTCCATGTTGGTGTTATAAAAAAAGGCCAACACTCTCACTATCCTACATTTCCCAATAAGAAAATCAGTGATGAGATACATCAGCAATCCAAATAACATTATTATTGAATTCAGGGCCTAATTACTCAATTACAATCCTTAAAACTATTAGAACATTTTATCCTTTGTTAGTTACCTTGTTGGATAGCTCAAGATGACCTGTCTCAAAAGAAAGAAGATTCCAAGTATCGACAAACAAAACATTGAAGTCGAACATAAAATATAAAGGAACAAAACCAATTACAGAAGCCTATCGGCAACGATATATGATAATTCCTTCAAAAGTCCCGACTACCGATATATTCTAAAAATGAGTAGGGCAAGTGTTATCTTACATACTAAATACTTAATAAACTAATTGCAGAAGCAACTTATAAGATAAAGGAGGGCAAGCAATTGTGAAGATGCTCCCGATCCTGCATAAACAGTATGAAGTATGGAGGTAGCATGTAGCAAGACGAGGAAGAAGTTCTATCCATCATAAGTATCAGAAGTTATCTTAGAGAGAGAAGAATGTGCAGTTAGTACGCATAGTGACTAAGACAACCTTTTACTCATGAGGGAGCTGTACACACTGCAAGATCGGCTAATGATAGAAGTGCAAATAATACTCCCTCCTTTCATTTTTACTTGTCGTCCTAACATAATTTTTTTGTTCAAAAGTACTTGTCATTCTAGCATAGGAAATTGTACTTTTACATTCTTAATGCGCTTTTCGACTACTTCTTGTCATGAAATTATCAATCAACAAATGATATAGTTTCAAACAATTGTCTTTGTATATTCTCAATGTATTTTTGACTAGTTTTTTTTTTAATCTATGTGCAAATGGATAGAACGACAAGTAAAAATGAACAAAGGGAGTAGTTTTAACTTTTCCTTTTTATGACAATCAGTGACTTTTCTTCTTTATACCAAGATAGAAGTGCAAATAAAACTTTTATTCTTTATGACAATGAGGGAGTAGTAGTAACTCTTCTTCTTCATACAAGGATAGAAGTGCAAATAAAATATGATCAAGGAACTTGTAATATTAGCAAAGTAATAAGTGAACCTTGGTAACATTGGCAACATATTGCGTTGGCATAGAATGACTTCCCAAACACTAGAAAACTCTTCAAAGGGGGAGAGGCTTCAGAAACGCCATCACCAATAATAAGTACAATAACATACTTATCGCACTAATTGAGAAATAGGATTAACTTTTCTTCTTTATGACAATCGTGGATTCGAAGAGCATTGGGTTAAATATAGCAGGGACGTAGATTGTATATAAGCACAAATTGTTAGCGCATCATTTTATTTAGTTGACTTTGTACATTTGTACTCTAGAGCTAACAACCAACACGCAAAAATGATTAAACTAAAACCCATCATCATAAACACCTTAAAGTAACAAACAAATACTCAAACAAGTGACTATTCATCAACACATAACTTACCTCACTAATAACTTCATTCACCAATTGTTTTGCAGCTTCAATCTGCTCACTTGTGCCATCGATTTGGCATGTCCTCTCAGTTCGAGTATCGCCAGGGGGCAAATGCAAAGGTATCACCTATAGAGTCATGCGGGAAAAGGCTCAAAGAGCGACAAATGTAGAAATAAAGACCTTTGGCATACAATGGGGAAATACCTCAAACAACAATATTTGTCAATAGAGGACAACAAATTAATGAGTTCAAAGCAGAATGTGGAAATACCTGAATACGAGCACCTGTTGTCGCTTGCATATTTTTTATGGTTTCTCCTCCCTTACCAATAACAAGGCCAACCTACAGAATGGCGATAAAGGTAATTCGAAGAAGTTTGAGAAGGAAAACCTTGGAGAATACCATACATTTACCAACAACTACCTTGTTGTTGGGGACCATCATTACAAACTGCTCAGCTCCTCCAGATTGCTGCCCAGTTATCCTTCGAGAAACTAAGCCAGGCCCACCTGCATCAGCCTGATAAAGAACTACAGTTATTACCAGCTAACTAAGAATAAGAACTAAACAGCACCGTAGAAGGACTTACCTTCTTACAAAATACTGATTACGAAATAAGTAAATAAAACTAAATCATGGCAATTCTATGATAAAAAAAGAACCAGTTACCTCATAGCATCATAAATCTAAATTACGGTATTCCAGATTATTATTGAAGTAACATAACATTTTTAACGTAATCATTTCAAGTAACAAATCAATACCTCAGAAAGAACATCATTGATCAACTGCTCAGCTTTAGCAATTTGCTCAGGAGTACCAGTGAGCTCAACACCTCTAGACTGAGCATTAGGATCAGCATCCATATCCCTTGTGACCTGAATCTTTGCTCCAGATTGCAACTGAAGATACTTAATAGTCTCTCCACCTTTACCTATGATCACACCAACCCTTCCATTCGGTATCTCAATCCTCTTATTAGGACCCCCATATCCATACGACCCAGTCATCGGTGGAGTAACGCCACCACTGAAAGACTTCAATCCAGCATCTGCATACATCCCAAACATATCAACTTCAGATCATCTCAAACAGTAAGGAATAAAATACTCATAAGCACTCAACAGCTACATGACTAACACAGTAGTCTAAATATTAGTAAGATACAAGTAACACACGGTGATCTTTGTTCCAGAAGCAAACATACACCAATATCAAATCATCATTCAACTGGTTAACAGTGTCCAGTTTTGAATTCCGGTAGTTGATGCTTTAAATACCTAATTCACAGACTGTATATATGTTCATGCAAAATATTTGGTTAATTGTATCAAATGATGGTACTATCAATTAACTTTACTACAAAACCACTAGGTCTAAACTGACGTTACTCGAGATATTGTAATGACAATTGGCGGGATTAAAACAATGTAATTATTACCATCATTCGAATCTTCGTTTTCTACACGAGGACGTTTAACAGGGTCCGAGTTGTTAAACAACCTCGCAGCGATCTCCTGAGCCTTCTGTTTTGCCAGCTGGATTTCGTCCATCGGAGGCGGGACGTTGTTGTAAGCAGAAGGCGGAGGCGGAGAGGATACCGGGGCGGCGGAGAAGCCGGTGGGGCGTCGTACGCCGCCTCCGGAAGGTGCCGGAGAAGGGGAGTTGTCGTCATACTTGCGCTTGTTGGTTGAGGAATCGGATCTGTATTGGAGCTCTTCTGCCATATTTGTTGGGTGGGGTGGGGTTGTGGAAAACCTAGATTAATATGGGTGGAGGAAAATAGAACTGGAGGTCAAATGTCAAGGGGGTTTTATAGGAGGCACTCAGCTCGTTTTGTAAAGCTCGTTTTTCGTTGAATTTTAAACGAGTCGAATCATATCGAATAGGAGAAACTCTAAATACTTTGACTAAAAAAAAACTCGAGTCTGGCTTAATGTTGTAGTGACTACTGAGTACCAAATAATTAACTATATTTCTTTGTTCGGTTGGATAAAAGTGTAGCTCGATCTGATCTCAAACTTGGACATTTAGCTACCTTGGGTGGTCCAGTGGGTGGTGCGGTTGAAAAGAAATTCAACTTCGGTTTCATCTCGAACGTCAATATTGCAGCTAGGTTCATTGGTTCGATGAAAAAACTTCAAGTTCAGTTTAATCCCGTACTAGCTACGCACATTAGTTCCGTTAAAAACTCGAGTTCGGTTTGATCTCGTAACTATGACATATTTTTAGCTACCTTTTTGCACGGTTAATAAGTACTCAAGTTATGTTTTGATCTCATGCTTAGATTGGTTTTGGTTTTATATTCGTTGAAGGTACGGATCAGGCTTGCTTGATAAGATATATAGACTCGGTATTACTTAGGGCCGAGTTGGTTGAAAAGGATTTTACCCAATGAATTTGTTGCATGATATTAGTTCTATAATCTTAATTCATGAAAACATCAAAAAATACCTGAAGCATAATCCATACAGTATACATTTTTATTACACTTGAGTATCAAATGAAAATATTTGGAGATGACACAAAAGCATATAGAGTTCATGCAAGCATATCATAAACAGATCCAGCTGCAAAACTCTTCTCCACTTGATTTATTGGCTTCAATACTGCAGATAATACAGTCGTTGCACAAGCTATTAATTCCTCACTTGGTCCACCACATGAGGAAATCCTTGCGCCTGTTAATTTTCTTCTGTAATTGAAGAAGTCCATACAGAAGAGCCTCAGCAGTGGGAGGACAACCAGGGACGTAAATATCAACAGGGACGATCCGATCACAGCCTCGAACAACTGAGTACGAGTAGTGGTAGTATCCACCACCATTTGCACAACTTCCCATGGATATGACCCACCTAGGCTCAGGCATTTGGTCATAGACTCTGCAAGTAGATTTTGGGTTAATGATGCAGTTTATACTACTACTTACTACAAGAAGACCGTATTAAAAGACTTAAGAGAAGGAATAGCCAAACAGAAAAGCTGCAAGATACACACTATAACAATATATTATGTACTTTTCAGCTGAATCTGATAAACAGATAGAGAGCGAAGTCTTTTACTACAATTCACAATTCACAATGAATCTATATGATCAATGAAAGTATGTAACGAGAAATACTATTTACTCAATAAGCAAAACTCCAAAGAATTTGAATAGCAAATTATTCTGATGAACTCACCATCCTAGTGTTTACACAATAAGCAAACTCGAAAGATGCAATCATAAATGAATATGCAGCAAGAGACACCATCATGATCTCAACCAACTGCGACTGGAAATTACCAACTAGGTCATTATCCCCTCTTGCTGAGTAATTTCGAGTCATAATATAGTTGGTTCAATAGAAATGGCCTTAAGAAACAGCATTTAGCAGTTACCACAAGCTTCTCACTTTCTCACTAGTCTTAGAGCCAAAAAACGAGCGAATAAGGAAAAAACAAGAAATGATGGAGTACCCTTCTACGTTCGATCTTATTCTTCTATAAAACCATTGTTGTCAGTTCGGTTTATTCCAGTTCCTCAATTATATTTATCATAACCTCGAAGCAAAATAGCCTAACTAGAAATAGAAAATTCAAGGAAAGGTGATGAGTTGGCTTGCTTGCTTGCCTGTTCCCCTCGTGAGAAAGAAGAGCTAGTGACTCTAATTGACCCCACATTTCTTAATAACAAATTACACTATGCCAATGCCCCAATCCACAATTGTTTACAGGCTCAAATAGCCTTTGAATAAAAATTCGTAATCCATTCACATAGAGAAACTAGGAACCCCAAATTCCTTATAAGTCGTTGCATATTTGCATTTTCCCCCCATAATCTTATGCTTCTATACCCAAATCAACTTAAGCAGACGGCATTGTGAGTTCATAACAAATTTGCCACAACAAATTCAAGTACATCGAGCTACTGAAGCCCTAACAAAGAAAATCTAGAACCAACGAATGCCTCTACCGGAAAACTTCAAACTCATCAAAGTGACGCAACACTCCCGAAAATCAATTAATTCAACTAACACGAAACACAGGAAGAACTACGCGAGTCTCCCACAAACATATAACTTGTGTTCATTTCATATCCACCAATCTAAAAAAAACTGCCTCCATATTAAAAAGATCGTTCAATGGTCAAAATTAGCTTCCTAATCATAAAATACATTAAAAACTACACTTACATATATTCTACACCAAATAAAATTCAACATAATCAAAATAATCGAATTCAAAATATAACAAGTCAACTATCAAAATAGAAATGGAGGATCATACTTGCGAAGAGCAGGGGCCATCTTATTGGTAAGCGTCCCAGCAACGATCATACAATCCGACTGCCTCGGGCTCGGCCTGAAGATAATCCCGAACCGATCCAAATCATATCTGGCAGCACCGGTATGCATCATCTCAACGGCGCAACACGCCAGCCCAAACGTCATGGGCCAAATCGACCCAGTCCGAGCCCAGTTCATCAGATCGTCCACCTTAGATATCACATACTCCGCCGGCTTGGATAAACCTGGAGGCGGAGCGGCGGCGGAGGGCGGTGACGATGGAGAGTATGCAGTGGGGGCAGAGGAGGAGAGTTGTTGTGAGAGAGAAGGGATGTAACGATGAAACGATGTCGTTTGGGGGATGCGGCTCGCGTTTCGAGCTAGCAGAGCCATTTTTCGGAAATGGCGGAGGTTGATGAGGTTGTCGTGTTTAAAGAGGGGGAGGGGGGAGGTTTGGTTTTGGTTTTTGGTGTTTAGCTATGCCACGAATCCTGGTAGAATAAGCGGTTCGGTTGAGTTGAGTATGCAGGTGACAAAGGTCGAGCTAAATCGAGCGGCTCGTTCGATGTAATATGATAAAACAGAGGCCGGAAGTTTGATTGGCTCAAAATGAAGTCGAGCCTTGAGGTGGTTTGTAGAATTTGGTGGTTCGATCTGGGTGCATCTTTATTTTCATTACTTTTATTTTAGTTCATTGTTATAATTTTGTTATGAATAAATGCTAATCGTTGTTGCAATTTTATTAGTGTGATTTGTTGTTCAATGTGAATTATCGTAATTGATGGAATAAGCTAAATTTGTTTTAGGCCGATTATAGTTTGATTTTAATTTGATTTAACAATCTAACTCATAGTTATGTTGGGCACAGGGTCGATTTGACAAAGCTCATCCAATTGAACCGAACATAAGGTTTGTTTTGTGACTAGAGCCAAACAAAAAATATCAACACGAATTCGACTCTTTTACGATCGATACGGTTGCTTGGTATACATCTCCATCCTCTTCAATCCTCATAAACGAGAAGTAGATGGGTCATGGGTGGATATTAGATACTCGGATTGGACCCGTTTAAGATAAACTTAAATCTTACTTAGTGGACCGGGTTAAACGATTTGAGTCCAATCCCCACCCAATATGATTGTCATCAAATTTATCTACTAATTACTTCATCCGTCCCTAAAAGATCGATACATTTTGACTTTTGTGGTCAAACTTTAAAAATCAAGAATTATCATTAAACGGTAAGAAATAATATAATCATGTGGGACCTTGTTATATTCATCTCAATATATATATTTTTGAAATATCAACTTTTTATAATTTTTCGCATGTAAAATAAGAGATACTTAAGTTTTAAATTGTGTTTCGTTGATCATGAAAGTTAAAATGTACCAATCATTTAGGAATAAAGGGAATAATAATTACTTCGTTCATTCTTTAATCCAAGAGTCATTTTCAATTTAAAAAAGTTTTCCTAATGAAAAAAATCAGTCTACATGCTACAAAAAATTGTTTTATAAGTAGAATTTAAAATTACAGACGAGCCATATAAGTACAACAAGTTTCAACACGCGGATACTCTTTATAAAAGACAATAAACATGAAATAAAATAAAAACAGACAACTACAACATTCAAATATGAAGACTTCTGTTTTTGAAGTCGTTTGAATCCTGTAACTCTGTGAGAATTAAGTGAAACTATTAATTCATGGTTAACGCTTGCTTGTGCTCACGTTTTATATAAATATATAATAAATTGATGATGGTAGTTCGAAGAAGCAAGAGGGAATAAAATGGATATATGTTTTTGACATGAGCATAAAAGATGCACAATGCTCCCTTCGTCGGTGTCACGGAGAATCCCAGAAACATTGAATGAGTCGAAAATAAATTGATCATAAAAAAACTAAAAGGAAAACTGTTTTTGACATGAGCAGAGATAAGATTGATGCGTAATGATCTCACGCTAATATATATATATATATATATATATATATATATATTTTTTGTAAAATGCTCCAACCAATTACGAAAGATTTGATTTTTCCTCATGTAAGTCTCTTTCCCTAAATCTTTGAAAATTTTATTTTAATTAATATAAAATAAGACTTAACAATTTATTTTTCAAACAAAATGAATCTTCCAAGCCCAATTTTATCTTTGTTAAATTCCTTTCTCTTATCTATCCTGTATGAATTTTAATAATCTTTATATAAAGTTCCTAATACCACATCTGGGTAGAATCTACAATGTATAATGTACTAAAATGATAACAATGGTAATATCACTCGTCTTTGATTATCTTTATGAAAATGATGTTGTCTTAATTAAAATGGTTTATTCATGCATAAATAAGCAGGTAGTCGTAGATCGAATATTTAATAGATGCCACAAGGATATAATAATGGAGACAAATAAAATAAATTAAAAGTCCAGTATAAGGAAGTGTGATGTATTAAGAAATGCGCATTATTATCTTCTTTGTGATTTTATATTTTTATACATATATTATGTAATTTGTCTTTGTTGATGTACATGCATGTATTATGATGTATGCATGCCAAAAGTGTTCACTAATAATCGAATCTCATCATTGGAAAACAAAACTTGTGAGATATTTATACAATATATAATGCTTAAAACTTAAAAAACTCATATGATACTTTATCCTTTTTTATTTATTTATTTTGAATTGGTAGTTTTATTTTTTATTCTAACACTTATTTTAGTTGATAATTATTTTAATAAAATTTAGTGATAAAAACATCCTTAATTATATGACATAAATTATTCTTATATCTCATTTATTTAACTCTTCTTAAAAAATATATCAATTAAATTCATTTCATTAACTATTTTTATTATTAGTTTAATATAAATTATTGACAAAATTTATTGTGTCAATTATCTCTAAAGTAAGTTACAAATACTATAAATTAAACAAAATATTAATGCGCACAAGGATAATTGTACATCCCGCATGTATGTGTCGAGGTGGCATTAACTTGTATGTTAATTTATAGTTTTCCATAACGTTATATAAATATTGCAAGAGTACTATTCTCTTAAATTGATTTGTTATAAACATAACAATAATGACTGTATATATACAACTTATGTAACGAAAGAATTATGTGTGTAACATTTATATAATAATTTCCGGTAACTAACTAACTTCTATTACCTTCGTTCTTTTTTATTTGTGATTCTAAAAAATTGTACAAAGATTAAGGAGATTGAAAAGTAGTAAAGTACATTGAAAATATAAAATGATAATCAATTGAAATTATATAATTAGTTGGTTGTTATTAACTTTATAAAAAAATAAAATAAAAAGGTACATTAATTAAAATGTAAATTTATAATTAATAATTATGCTAAAAAGACAAATATTTAAAATAAATTTAAGGCTAAAACGATAAATAAAAAAACGGAGGGAGTATAAATTAAAGTTTCGGATATTAAGTCCATCTTGTTACCAAAATCAGGCATGGTTCTTTCACTTTAAACAGTTTCACGGGGTAACAGTTGAAGGGCCAGATGTTAAATTTTAGTGGACAAACTTGGCATCCATATTAATGATTTATTGTACCATGTCAATTATCATGTGTTAGTGTATAAAAAAAAAGTATTGGTAAAATAGATGAAACAATCATTTTAACTGTTTTTATGCATTGATGTTGGAAAGTATATGTGGAAGGTAAAATATAAAATGTGTTTCGATTAATTAGGGCGTTGAATAGTGACGAATTTAAGATTATGAATGTGTTTGTTTGAAATTGTCATAATTTTTAAAATGTATGTTAAAAATATTTAAATATATTTAAATATAATTTTAAATGCTAATTTTTATATTAATTTTTTCTTTATATATATATATATTTTTAAAAGTACATGTTTGAGTGAATAGCGGTGAATCCTTAATAGATCCGCTATTGAGGTTGAATAAAAAAGCAAAATTAAATATACTTAACACTTTAGCTTATTATCAGTTGAACTATACTCGAGATCGATAGTAATAGTCTAATTGCATGATGAAGAAGTAGCAAAATTAAATGAGTTAATGAGCAACCATAAGCTTCCTAATAAGTCATAAGAGAAGTTTTGTGTGTGTCAAGTCAAGTGTGTATGATCTAATAAGGACAATCTTCGACCAGAAAAGTATAGGCCTCAATTAAATAACGACATTTTATTTTTGGTTAAAGACGTATTAAGTGAATAAGCCACCTAGATGGGGCCAATGGAATATTATAGGACCAGTGGATTGATCCCTTTCCAGCTTCAAGACAACGTTTGGTGAAGTTAGTGGGTCAAGCTTGATCGACTAAATACAACTTACAATCATACAATTCATGTTGGTAAGAAAATCTATCTACATTTGTTTAACACATATATTATGATGAATATAATTTAGTAGCGACACTCCAAGATAAATGGCTAATGAGATATGGAATTAAAGATAAGTATTGTTTTCTCATGAATTCAATCTTGTGATGTCCGAGGTGTTTTAAATTACCTTGTCACTTACTCCTATGTCCCTCGAGTAGTGTTGTTACTGGTCCGGGAAATGGACCGATAGGTTAGCTATCCTATCCGGTCCGGACTGTTAACTATATCGGATAAATTTTTGGATCGCTACGATCCCGTTAACTTATTCGGTGCATACCGGTCCGGACGGTTCCGAGTATATTCGATAAAAACATATACAATTGAAAAAACCCTTTAGAAAATGTTCAAAATCAATAATATAATTTCTAAAAATTAACATCAAATATATTTTTAAAATTTCGGTTCGAGTACCCGGCGAATCTCGATTCTCCCAATCAAATAACAACCCTACGGTGGCGGCACTAGACACAAACACAACTCAAGTAATTATTTTACAACGTGGGGCACCAAACGCAATTCAAACAATTATTCAATTGTTTGAGTAAGTTTTTTCATTCACTACTTCTCTTTGTATCACAAAATGTACTTGAGTATATATCATCGACACTTTGCCCTTGATGAACTTATAGCATTCGCATCAACTTCTTCAGAATTTTTTTTTATTTTTCATTTTTATTTTCGGGGTTTGTTTTTTATATGAAAACCTTAGCTGTTTACCTGTTATTCACTTCAAACTTTTTTAAAAATCATATATTATTGTATGGAATATTTAGGATAAAAATAAATTTTTAAAAGCATAAAATATTTAGTGAGAGCTAGATTTAATAAGGCGGGGAGGGGATGTAAAAATTGATGGGGATTTAGGGGTGGGAAAAGGAGCTGGAGAAACATGATCGATGGAGTAAGATGATGATCAATAGTGAAAAGGATATAATATTTTTATTAAAAATTTACAAAATAGTCAAAAGTTGAAAAAAAACAAGGAATGATGCCTTTTTAACTAAACTATGCGATTCAGTGAACCAATATTAGCAAAACTAAATTATGACGATCGAAATGTAAATTTTAGATAAAGTGAGAGATCGATAATATCATTTGTCATTTTTTATCATAGTATTTAATTTTTCAGTATACTTTTTTAACTATTTCATATTTATTAAAGTAGTTAATTTTTGAGTTGACATCTGTTATTAACTTCTACAAAATAAAGTAAAGAAATATTAGTAGTAATAGTTTATGTATCATTAATGAAGTAAGTTGTTATAAAATACGTATGTAACGATTATAGTATAGAGTTACGTGTTAATGATGAGTCCTACCCCACCCCCTTCTCGCCCACCAATTCCCAACCAGTAAAATATCCCCTCCCTCATCTGCATTTTCGACTCATAACAACGTTCTCATTATTACTATCAATTCATTTCAATCATTACACAATCAGATTTCCCAATTCCCAAATGTCTTGTTATCCATGGACTCAACCAACAATTCTATGGTATACTATCTCCATTTATCAATTTACATCTATATATTTTCCCATCAAATCTTAACTATATCATTGTTAATTTCAACTAATCTTGCTGATTATTTCATGTTTATTAGGGTTCGGGTTCATGGACGATTCCAGAGAAGATTTGTGCAGCATTTATGCCGTTTATAGTATTATTTGAAGCCTTAATTTTTGTTGCTTCTGGTTGTTTAAACTGCCAAGGCTCAGATCGCCCCACCAAATTACGCTCCTCTCATAAAGATCTCGTTCGCCTCGCTGATGAATCCAGATGTAATTCGCTTCGTCTCCAAAAATTGTCCAGTTTTGATTTTTCAATTGTTGAAATTAAGGAAGTTTGGTGTTTTTAGGTGACCCGTGTGGCCGTGTAATTTTGATTTGAATCGAGATTATTATGTTAATAGTAGAGTTAGAAGTTATCAATCACTTTGATTTAAACCGAAATTATCACGTTAATAGCGTAGTAGGTTTAATTTTGATTTGAATCGAGATGATTATGTTAATGGTAGATTACGTAGTTATAATTGAGTTACCACCCATCGAAATTTAGAAGTTGATAATCCTTTAGGAGTGGAAGTAGTATAAAAGTATTTGCTCCTTATTTTTTTGTTCTTGTATAAATGTTTTGCAGTTTCCGTGAATGAGATAGAAGCACTATATGAGTTATTTAAGCAGTTGAGTAGTTCAATTATTGACGATGGCTTGATACACAAGGTAAACATTTTTTTTTATCAGTTTACTGTTTTTAATTTATTTGCTATGTCATTGTAATATGTAGCTCAATTATGCAATAATGTTTAGTTTCGTGAGACTTTGCGGAGGTTATACAAGTTCTTTATGTACATTGATGTTTGATCTCATGATTAACTGTTTGTTCATAGGAGGAGCTTCAGTTAGCATTGTTTCAAACCCCACACGGTGAAAATCTATTTTTAGACCGGGTAATAATCTCCAGCCCTTACTCTTACTACAGTTTCGTAGTTACTTGGTATTCTTATTGTTATTCATATGCTTTGGAATGGGAAAAAAGATGTATTCAATCCCATATTCCCATATAACAATTTTCCCATGTTCTCCTCTGTGATTTTCAGGTTTTTGATCTGTTTGACGAAAAGAGAAATGGTGTCATTGAATTTGAAGAGTTTATACATGCACTCAACGTATTTCATCCCTATTCTCCCATGGAAGACAAAATAAATTGTATGTAATCAAATATTTGTTTTTGTTTGAATCTTGATGATGCTGTCCTATCAATGCTCTAATGTGACTTCGTTCTGCAGTTGCCTTTAGGCTCTATGATCTCAGGCAAACTGGCTTCATTGAGCGAGAAGAAGTGAGTGGTTCTCCTGAATTTTCTTTTTCATTTACTTGAACTAGTTAGTTGCAAATTTGGATTCCAGCAGGATGCATGCAAGTATTGACTCGTAAAACAATTTGTACCCAACATATTCTCAAGTCTAATAGCATGTATGTATGTAATAATAATAATTTCTTTATTATTTGGCACTTCTTAAAGGGCAACGTATGATGCGATTTCTGTTTAATACTCCATCCATTTTTGAAAACTAGTCACATTTGATTTTTTTTTTATTGTCAAATTTAACAATTTATGAGACATTCTCTTAGAAACTAACAGGCCGTGTACATCAAAAGCATTGTAGCAGTTAAATATTGCTTTTACCATGGGGCTTCATCTTATCTTATTGTCCGGTGATATGATAATCCTGAAATTGTTAACTCTTGTTCATCTATATATCGGGAGATGTTCTCATGTTATTTCTAGTGTTGTTAACAGATATGGATGGATTAATTTGGACCAGGTTAAGCAAATGGTGGTTGCAATTCTGTCGGAATCCGACGTGAACCTGTCTGATGATTTGGTGGAGGAAATTATCGACAAGGTAAATCTGTGTGAAGATCTCAAATATACAAGACAATTGAACTATCGTATCGTAACTAATATTCCCCTTTTTATATGAACTCTTCAGACGTTTGCAGATGCTGATGCTAACAGAGATGGGAAAATTGACAAGGAAGAGTGGAAAGCTTTTGTTCTTCGGCATCCCTCACTAATGAAGAACATGACTCTTCCTTATTTGAAGTATGTGATTTCTTTGTTATTTTATTTATTTCCTTGGATCCTAGGTGTGTGATAGCTTTTATTCCTCATTTGCTTGAACACATTACAAATTTTTAATCTTATTTAGCAAAGATTTTGTAATTGATTCGCCCACCAATTCTTTAGACCTACCAATAGAGACTAGCCTCACATAGCTAAAGTAACTCCATCTAAAATCGAGTGTCTCTCATAATTATCTCTCTGATGCAGGGATGTAAGCACAGCATTTCCCAGTTTTGTTTTCAATACTGAGGTGGAGGACTGACCTACGCGATTTGTTGTGTAACACATATATCCCGAGCAAGTTTTGGGTATAAGAGTCCATTATTTTCCAAGAACATAGATATGTCTAAGCACCCATGCTCGTGCATAGTTCTGGAGACGAAGGTATGATGTTTATGTGCATCCTAGAAGAACAAGCTTTTGAGGTTACAGCTAAACCGACTAATAGATTGGAGCTGGAGACCGCCATTCTTGAGCTCAAAAGGAACATTTTGTGTAATGATGTACATAGCATTCATTTCCCTCAGCAGTCTGGGCAAATGATGTCTTGAAACGATTCTGTATATATCATTCTGAATCCATTCTTCACTTAATTCTCGATATCTTGATTTAGTTTATGGTGGAAAGCGCGAAGCAAGTCTTATTAGTCTATCCCAGTAAAACTATAGACACTCTGCCCTTTAAAGTAAGACTTTGTGACAGGCTTCACATTCGAAACTTTTAATAGAATGCAGTGATCTGTGATATCCCAACACTAAACCCCCAGATAAAAAAGGAAGGTCACTTGTTTACTTCACAAAAGGTTAGGAGGCACCATTCATCATACATATTTTAGTTTGGAATATTATCAAGCACACATGAATTAAATGAACTTATTCACTCGTCGATGATTAAAGAGTGGACACTTTTATTAAGTTGGGAGGTCGCAAGACATGTGAATGGTAAAAACATAACATAATCGGAGAAGCTTGTAAAATCGGCCAAACATTTTCCAGCCGAAACACTCCAAAAAGTTTTGACGATTCTACTCCTACCGAGAGCATGCAATGTGTGATCAATAGCATATTCTCCTACACATTGTATGCATTCGATAGACTTTAAATCATGTGCACTTGATAAATTTTTAAACACGCATTATATTCGCTTGGTAGGGATAGAATCGTCAAATTCTTTTGTGACGTGAAAATATATGTACCATATTTCCTTTGAGAATCCCCACGTCAGAGGAAGAAACATAAACTACGCAACCTTGAGGTTTCAACTGAAGAAGAGAACACCCCCCCCCCCCCCCCCCCCCCCCCCCTCCTCCTCCTCCTCCTCCTCCTCCTCCTAAATCCGATAATATTGAATAAAATGGCAGATAAGGCAAGCAGAGGTTTGATCGTGTACGGAGATGGATTGGCAAGAATGGTGAAACCATCTCATACAAATCTCCATTCTTTTGCTTCTCTCGCTTCCTGTACCCTCGCTTCTCTTCCCATTTCCCCTTCTTCAGGTCCCATCTATTATCATCCTTCTCATAATTCTTTCCGTTTTTGTTGTTTATTCACTGGGTTTTTACTTCATTTACTATCTTTATATTTGAACTATTTGTTTGGGTATGCGCATTTTTCATTACAATGAATCAAAGTGGCTCATGAAGTAGTAGATAGTGTTTACACTGTACTCTTGGGTTAATTCGAATACCCCATTAGTCTGGTTTTGAATTTTGATGTTCAGACTTTTTATGAATTTGGATTTGATTAATTTTGTATATTTGCATAATTGGGGAAAGGCATGTGGAAAGATGGTATTTTTCTACCTGCTTTACTGTGAGCGTGATCATTTGGATTAGAATCAAAGTTATGTGGATCGATTAAGATCACGAAGTTTTCAATTTTGAGTTTTGACAGTTAAAAATGGAACTAGAATGTCTCGTTTGAGATGGATGTAGTTTAATTATCTGCTTGGTGAAAAAATGGAATTTTGTCTCCTACTTTACTGTGAATATGATCATTTAATCAAATCGAAGTTGGTCAATTATCTGTCGTAAAGTTTGTTAATTTTGACAATTGAAGGATCAAACTTGATTATCTCGTTTGAGACGGAGATAGTATCATATGTGGAAGAATTGTACTAATTCGAAATATAAGAATGCAGAAAATGAGGTTGATATGGTTTTAAATCCTCATAACTGTCTAACTAATTTGGAAATAAGAGTGCAGAAGATGAAGGCGCAAGAACCGTTAGAGAATTTGCTGAGCTCCTGGATGCAGCCCACGTTTCTGTGGTGAGATATATGAATAAATCTAATACATTATTAGATAACTCGTTTCAATGGTGATAGACGCTAGTTTGGTCTTCAATAGGGTGCTGGTGAAGCTAGTCTTCAAGGAAATTGTGAGATACCAACATTATCTGAGAGGTGAGACCTCCTTTTGTTTTTAGGTTCCATGCCACCAATAAATCTCAATCAACATTACCTGAGTAGGTGCAAAAACCTGATCTTGTTCAACTGTATGGTTTCAGATTTATGGGTATGAAGGCTGCTATTGTTGCAAATGATTCATGTCTACGATCTTTTGGGATCAAGCTTGGGCTGAATGCCATGGAGTTTAATGATTTAGTTGACAGTAGTCAAGCCCCGGTTGGCTCTTCAATTCTCACCTCTGCGTTGCTAAAGCACCTTGGGTTTGAAGAAGGCAACATTTCGGAAGTTCCCCAGTTTGATTTGGTTTTCATTCATATTGGTGCCGGAGAGACCATAAATGGTGTGGAAGACATAGACTTCATTAACGATTTAGTTGGTGCACTGATTCATACAGCACAACATGGAACTGAAGTTGGTTCTCGGTTGCATATATCTGTCATAATGAGCTATGGAGCAGTATCCAACGATGACAACGACAAATTTCCTATTTCTACTTCCAACCATGAAAATAAACCTGATCTTGCACAGCTTGTTCCTCGTCAAAGCTATACATTGAAAGAAGGAAAAGAGCGTTTGGGTCTAAGGCAAGTGGAATCTTGTTTGATTTATCGTAGTTATAAGTGCAGTTGTTTGATTAATTCACTCTCCTTAACTAGGCACAATTGTCCGATGCTGATTGCTCAATGGCAGAATGCTGTAACTCGCAAGGATATGGTGGAATCATATTCTTTTGAAGATTTTAAGAAGGTTCTTATCTAACATGCATCCGAGACTCAGGCATTTACTAGTGTTGCTGACAAACTTACTATTATCTTTCATCAACATATTATTTTATGCTCATCCTTTTGTTAATTGTGATTATGGTAGATATCTTTAACAAAACAGTGCAACAAGATAATACTGAAACTATTCTTTCATGCCCCCACACCTTGTGTCCATTTCTTCAATATAAATCTGTGAACAGATAAAGCAGACCACAGCCCAAAAGGGTGGGTTTCTTTCGTGGAGTCTCAGATATATGTGACTGGTTTTGATAAGATCGATTGCAGAAGTGTAACTGGTTTGGGTTACTTGTAGTGGTGAATTGTGCACGTGTCCTGTTGTGTTGTCATCTTTTTATATTACGAAATTTTCAAATATATAAGTTCTTCTACCTTTTTAGCATTTGCATCATTGCACGCGCTTGTGATTTGTTGCAGCCAAATTATGTCAACTTCACTTGAAAACTTGATTTGCAAGTATTGCTTTCTTTAATGATCGCCATGCTAAATAAACACTTGCAACTGTGGCATTACCCCTTAAAACTTTCTTCTAATTCTTTAAGTCTCCTATTTATACAGCTTAGTGGGAATCTTGTCATACCAGCTGACCGAGTAGTTCACGAGATTGCATTTAAACTTTGGAAGGCCCCGAAGTATGGAGCTTAATGAAGAAGTTGAGTCAGAGAAAATCCAGCGATGATTTGCTATAGTCTAATTGAGGGATGGAAGTTCAACAATACAGTTGCGGCATCTAATTTTATTCAAGTTCTGTTATTCTCACCACGAAACTACAAACTATAACTTGTCAGCAAATCCAGGCGGAAGTTGCTCATCAGATGGTCTACTTCGATATATATTTCATTTGATATCATATCGTGGATGCATTGAGATGGCACTTCACTTTTCTAGTATGCTAGACGGTTGTCATCTTAGCTTCGTTACAAATTTTCTTTTTTGTGTGTGCGTACTTTATTGTTTATATTTGGAGTTCTTCTGGAGAATGTATATTGTTTTGATGCAGAGAATGCCTGCCTTACGAATAAGTCCACGTTGTCTCGTATCTTTATTCATAAGATCAATGTTATCTTATTGTTTATATTTAGAGTTCTTCTGGAGAATGTATATTGTTTTGATGCAGAGAATGCCTGCCTTACGAATAAGTCCATGTTTTCTCGTATCTTTATTCATAAGATCATGTTATCTTCTGTATGTAGTGAATTTATTGCCACTATAACAGTGAGGTTCTCAGCTAAATTTGTTTAGGTGTCGAAAATTATGACGAAAATGACTTCCTAAATTTGCTTAAAGAGTATCATGTTTTAGTGATAGTTTGGTTACGAATTCTACAAACCAACATACTGAAAATCATCATCAACATCTGAAATCTATTCTGAGGAAACAGTAATAATCAACAAAGTATTTAAAGCTTGTAAGTAATAATGTGTAAGAAAGGAAAAGTAATCCACCAAAGTAGATTGTGGAGTTTCTATTTACAAGATGATGATGAGTCCTTTCACTTCGGTGAAGAACATTAGAACATAAATTTTCTTCTTTTGTTTATGGGAATTTGAGGTGCGAAGCTTAGGCGGTTGCAGCCTTGGCCTGTTCTTCAACTTGTGCGGGAAGAAGTGTGCAGACGAGGTTCCTGTCGCCATATACATTGTCAACACGTCCTGCAAAAGAACCAACATATTTGTTCAAAGGTAGCAATTAAAGTTAACTGCTATCTAACAAACAAGAATTTGTATCCGAATTCGTATCTGCTCAGTTGAGATGGCACTTACCAGTAGTTGGCCAAAACTTAGCACCCTTGAGCCAAGATGCAGGGTAGGCTGCATATTCTCGCGAGTATGGTTTCGACCATGCATCTGCCATTAGCAATGATGGTGGATGAGGAGCCCCCTGCATATAAATGGAAAATATATGATCATCACATTCTATCATCCTTTTTAAAAAATAATGAATTCAAGGTAAAACATATGATGCATGAGAAGGCTCCGGATAACTTCAGCCAATGTGCATATTACAAACATGGATGAAGAATGCTTTCTCACCTTTAGAACATTGTTATTAATGTCGGCTTTCCCTTCTCGATTAGAGCAATTTCTTCTCGAATTGAGATCAGAGTATCACAGAAACGGTCCCAACTCAGCCTGCGAGGAGTATAGACAATGCTCAAATTGTCAACACAAAAACCAGTTCTAGAAAGTAGAAGTTCCTCAGTAAAGTTGAGGTGTATACCTTGCTTTCACTTTCAGTGGGCTCAATCATGAGGGTCCCTGGAACAGGCCATGACATAGTTGGTGCATGGAATCCGTAGTCCATAAGGCGCTTGGCAACATCCTCCGGCTCAATGCCAGCAGTAGTCTACAGCAATGTGACTTGCAACATTAAGAAGAAAACCATGTCGAGAGATAGTAAATGCTTACTGCTCACTAAGTAGTTACCTTGAAGCCTCTTAAATCAATAATGAACTCATGAGCAACTGTTCCACTGACTCCACGGAAAAGAACTGGGTAGTGTTTCTGTGTATAGAAGAAACATGTACATTAGCACACCGCAACCTAACTAAGGTGAAGAAATCGAAAGCTATGACCTCACATTTGAAAAAAAAAGTGTCTTTTAATAAGAATCAAAAATTCCAAACAAAAAGTGAGTTCAAATGGAAGCGTCCATCAAAGTGACGGTGTTCCAAAATTTCCCTTCAAGTATTGCAAGTATCTGTGATTTCTAAGTAGACAGAAGAAGTACATACCTCCAAACGCTTTGCCATGTAGTTTGCATTCAATATGGCTATCTTCGATGCATCTGTAAGCCCCAGGGAACCCATCATGGCAATGTAGGTGTATGAAATTGGCAAAATAAGCGCTGACCCCCAAGGTGCAGCAGAAATAGTGCCAAGGGGCTTTAGTTGGTCTGGAGCGGGAATTCCTCCAGTAGGTACCTTCACATTTGAACGGATGATCGAATTATGTTTATCAGACATAAGTTGACAACGTAGATGCTTGCAACATAACAAGCCCGGGCACTATTGACATTGAAAATTCATTTTTAAAAAATTACTGCATCTGAATGAGTGCGTACCACAGGGTGAGATGGTAGGAAAGGTGCTAGATGTTTCTTCACACCAATGGGACCCATCCCAGGGCCTCCTCCACCATGAGGAATACAGAATGTTTTGTGGAGGTTGAGATGACAAACATCGGCACCTATAAATCCTGGACTAGTCAGACCAACCTGCATAAAGAAACATTCGTTCAGGTAATGCATTGATTTACACAAATCTATCAATATAAATATCGGAATGGAAAGGAGAAGTTAAAATGTCGAAGTGTATCTATGTATATGGTAGAAAAGCATAACCTAGTGAACAAGAACAACTGTTTAATGTAGGTATCTATGCATGATATTTTGGCGTTTCTACTACTAAGTGAAAAGATATAGGTGCACCTGTGCATTCATGTTGGCTCCATCCATATAAACTTGACCACCATTGTCATGAATGATTTTGCATATCTCATCGATTCCTTCTTCGTAAACTCCATGAGTTGAAGGATAGGTAACCTGGTAATCAGACAAGTTAAAAATATATTGATGGCACGTAAGTTTAACATTATTAAGAGCATGAGAAAATCAATGCTAAGGAACATACCATAAGAGCAGCAAGATTGTCCTTGTTGTCTTCAGCAGCCTTCTTCAATTCCGCAATGTTAATGTTTCCCTTAGCATCAGTTCCAATTATGACAATCTTCATACCACACATAGCGGCACTAGCTGGATTTGTTCCATGTGCTGAGACAGGGATGATGCACACATTGCGGTGATGGTCACCTCCGTGACTATATCAAAAGAAATGGCAGTGGTCAAAACCATTATCAAGTCGACAATAGTTATCATGTCTATGTGATCCAATATGTAGCTTTACTTCAGAGTTCAGACATATTAACTGGCATTGTCAACAAAAATATGCCTCTCAAATCCAGAGAAGGTCTATCGTATAGGATTATTCAACTCGTTATCAATTTACAAAGTCCATGCTTTGATTACAGATGCATATCTCTGCAATAGTGATGACATTTAAATAGTTTCATATGCAAGTGCTGGCACTTATATGGTTGTAGTTTCAATTGTTATTTAGCTCGTAATCATATTTGGCTAACATATTTGCAACTGCAGCTATTAGTTCTCGCTACTCCCTAATAACAGGAAATGTAAAATAACGAAATACACATAGACAGATAAACAGTTACGGTAAATTCGCCTTTACAATTGCATAAAGGAAGAGCTCAAATAGCCTAAACGCCAACATTCCACAGAAAATAAACAAACATTCCACAGCTTTCACCAGGGAAGTATTTTTCTTATCAGAAATTCAAATGCTAATGGGATTGAGTCACCATACCAGATGATATGCGCGAATAACCATCAATCCAGCATATTCTCCAGAAGCACCAGCATTTGGTTGCAAGGACATTGAGTCAAAGCCAGTTATTGTACACAACATTTCACCCAAATTCTTGAACATTTCCTGAAAAGCAACATGTTGAGACCATAAGTTCCTCTCTGTTTGACAGAAGAGAGAGACCAGGTTATAACTAAAGATAGTAACCTGGTAACCCGCAGCCTGTTCCTGAGGTGCGAACGGGTGAAGGCTTGTAAAGGCAGGCCATGTCACAGGCATCATCTCTGTTGTGGCATTTAATTTCATTGTGCATGATCCCAACGGAATCATGCTGTGGCACAAGGATAAATCTTTCGATTGTAACTTATGGATGTATCTGAGTAGCTCGTGCTCAGTGTGGTACCTAAAAAAAATTGAAATGTTGGCATCAAACTATTTTGATATCTACATATAAATGAAAGACATTTAGTGGAATTCCATACGAGTTGAATATAGGGTGGGTCAGGTATGGTGTTTCCCTAACAAGGCCAGAAGGAATCGCATTCTCAACCTCTGCTGCAAGACTTTCAGGCAGTGAATGGCACCTGAATTTCCAATAATATTCAATCAGATGCGGAAATTTTTATATGCAGTTTCTAGTAACATGGAAGTGGTGGTACTACTTACAGGCTTGCCACCGGCAAAAACCTTAAATAGCTTATCCACATCCGCTAAGGTTGTGGTTTCGTCAAATGAAACTGTGATCTGAAAGACAATGAACCATGATCAAGCAGAAGTTATGCAAGTGAACCTGGCTTGTTAATAGTCGAAGAAGGACTCACGGTACTGTCATCCACAACGCGCAAGTTCATTTCGCTTACTAAAGCAGCATCAGCAATTGCCTTTGCATTTGCACATTTAACCTTCACAGTATCGAAAAATGGAAGTTTTGAAACCTCCACAGTTCCAATCTTTGTCAATCCAGCAACAAAAGTTCCAGCAAGACCATGAACTCTTTGGGCAATCGATTTAAGACCTTCAGGTCCATGATATACAGCGTACATGGCAGCCATATTGGCTAACAGTGCCTGCACAATTCATGAGAAATACTGGTTGAGTACACATTCTTGAAGTTCAGTTTTTCATATCATACATGATACGCAAATAATATATCATTGGCTGTGATAATTTTCAATAGACTATGACAACAGTAACGATTTGTTAGCCATCACAA
>CM016562.1:40150107-40253120 GCA_003412495.2 Echium plantagineum
TTCGGTTTGATCTCGTAACTATGACATATTTTTAGCTACCTTTTTGCACGGTTAATAAGTACTCAAGTTATGTTTTGATCTCATGCTTAGATTGGTTTTGGTTTTATATTCGTTGAAGGTACGGATCAGGCTTGCTTGATAAGATATATAGACTCGGTATTACTTAGGGCCGAGTTGGTTGAAAAGGATTTTACCCAATGAATTTGTTGCATGATATTAGTTCTATAATCTTAATTCATGAAAACATCAAAAAATACCTGAAGCATAATCCATACAGTATACATTTTTATTACACTTGAGTATCAAATGAAAATATTTGGAGATGACACAAAAACATATAGAGTTCATGCAAGCATATCATAAACAGATCCACCTGCCGCACATAACTTGGATGGGAAAACTCTTCTCCACTTGATTTATTGGCTTCAATACTGCAGATAATACAGTCGTTGCACAAGCTATTAATTCCTCACTTGGTCCACCACATGAGGAAATCCTTGCGCCTGTTAATTTTCTTCTGTAATTGAAGAAGTCCATACAGAAGAGCCTCAGCAGTGGGAGGACAACCAGGGACGTAAATATCAACAGGGACGATCCGATCACAGCCTCGAACAACTGAGTACGAGTAGTGGTAGTATCCACCACCATTTGCACAACTTCCCATGGATATGACCCACCTAGGCTCAGGCATTTGGTCATAGACTCTGCAAGTAGATTTTGGGTTAATGATGCAGTTTATACTACTACTTACTACAAGAAGACCGTATTAAAAGACTTAAGAGAAGGAATAGCCAAACAGAAAAGCTGCAAGATACACACTATAACAATATATTATGTACTTTTCAGCTGAATCTGATAAACAGATAGAGAGCGAAGTCTTTTACTACAATTCACAATTCACAATGAATCTATATGATCAATGAAAGTATGTAACGAGAAATACTATTTACTCAATAAGCAAAACTCCAAAGAATTTGAATAGCAAATTATTCTGATGAACTCACCATCCTAGTGTTTACACAATAAGCAAACTCGAAAGATGCAATCATAAATGAATATGCAGCAAGAGACACCATCATGATCTCAACCAACTGCGACTGGAAATTACCAACTAGGTCATTATCCCCTCTTGCTGAGTAATTTCGAATCATAATATAGTTGGTTCAATAGAAATGGCCTTAAGAAACAGCATTTAGCAGTTACCACAAGCTTCTCACTTTCTCACTAGTCTTAGAGCCGAAAAACGAGCGAATAAGGAAAAAACAAGAAATGATGGAGTACCCTTCTACGTTCGATCTTATTCTTCTATAAAACCATTGTTGTCAGTTCGGTTTATTCCAGTTCCTCAATTATATTTATCATAACCTCGAAGCAAAATAGCCTAACTAGAAATAGAAAATTCAAGGAAAGGTGATGAGTTGGCTTGCTTGCTTGCCTGTTCCCCTCGTGAGAAAGAAGAGCTAGTGACTCTAATTGACCCCACATTTCTTAATAACAAATTACACTATGCCAATGCCCCAATCCACAATTGTTTACAGGCTCAAATAGCCTTTGAATAAAAATTCGTAATCCATTCACATAGAGAAACTAGGAACCCCAAATTCCTTATAAGTCGTTGCATATTTGCATTTTCCCCCCATAATCTTATGCTTCTATACCCAAATCAACTTAAGCAGACGGCATTGTGAGTTCATAACAAATTTGCCACAACAAATTCAAGTACATCGAGCTACTGAAGCCCTAACAAAGAAAATCTAGAACCAACGAATGCCTCTACCGGAAAACTTCAAACTCATCAAAGTGACGCAACACTCCCGAAAATCAATTAATTCAACTAACACGAAACACAGGAAGAACTACGCGAGTCTCCCACAAACATATAACTTGTGTTCATTTCATATCCACCAATCTAAAAAAAACTGCCTCCATATTAAAAAGATCGTTCAATGGTCAAAATTAGCTTCCTAATCATAAAATACATTAAAAACTACACTTACATATATTCTACACCAAATAAAATTCAACATAATCAAAATAATCGAATTCAAAATATAACAAGTCAACTATCAAAATAGAAATGGAGGATCATACTTGCGAAGAGCAGGGGCCATCTTATTGGTAAGCGTCCCAGCAACGATCATACAATCCGACTGCCTCGGGCTCGGCCTGAAGATAATCCCGAACCGATCCAAATCATATCTGGCAGCACCGGTATGCATCATCTCAACGGCGCAACACGCCAGCCCAAACGTCATGGGCCAAATCGACCCAGTCCGAGCCCAGTTCATCAGATCGTCCACCTTAGATATCACATACTCCGCCGGCTTGGATAAACCTGGAGGCGGAGCGGCGGCGGAGGGCGGTGACGATGGAGAGTATGCAGTGGGGGCAGAGGAGGAGAGTTGTTGTGAGAGAGAAGGGATGTAACGATGAAACGATGTCGTTTGGGGGATGCGGCTCGCGTTTCGAGCTAGCAGAGCCATTTTTCGGAAATGGCGGAGGTTGATGAGGCTGTCGTGTTTAAAGAGGGGGAGGGGGGAGGTTTGGTTTTGGTTTTTGGTGTTTAGCTATGCCACGAATCCTGGTAGAATAAGCGGTTCGGTTGAGTTGAGTATGCAGGTGACAAAGGTCGAGCTAAATCGAACGGCTCGTTCGATGTAATATGATAAAACAGAGGCCGAAGTTTGATTGGCTCAAAATGAAGTCGAGCCTTGAGGTGGTTTGTAGAATTTGGTGGTTCGATCTGGGTGCATCTTTATTTTCATTACTTTTATTTTAGTTCATTGTTATAATTTTGTTATGAATAAATGCTAATCGTTGTTGCAATTTTATTAGTGTGATTTGTTGTTCAATGTGAATTATCGTAATTGATGAAATAAGCTAAATTTGTTTTAGGCCGATTATAGTTTGATTTTAATTTGATTTAACAATCTAACTCATAGTTATGTTGGGCACAGGGTCGATTTGACAAAGCTCATCCAATTGAACCGAACATAAGGTTTGTTTTGTGACTAGAGCCAAACAAAAAATATCAACACGAATTCGACTCTTTTACGATCGATACGGTTGCTTGGTATACATCTCCATCCTCTTCAATCCTCATAAACGAGAAGTAGATGGGTCATGGGTGGATATTAGATACTCGGATTGGACCCGTTTAAGATAAACTTAAATCTTACTTAGTGGACCGGGTTAAACGATTTGAGTCCAATCCCCACCCAATATGACTGTCATCAAATTTATCTACTAATTACTTCATCCGTCCCTAAAAGATCGATACATTTTGACTTTTGTGGTCAAACTTTAAAAATCAAGAATTATCATTAAACGGTAAGAAATAATATAATCATGTGGGACCTTGTTAGGTTCATCTCAATATATATATTTTTGAAATATCAACTTTTTATAATTTTTCGCATGTAAAATAAGAGATACTTAAGTTTTAAATTGTGTTTCGTTGATCATGAAAGTTAAAATGTACCAATCAATTAGGAATAAAGGGAATAATAATTACTTCGTTCATTCTTTAATCCAAGAGTCATTTTCAATTTAAAAAAGTTTTCCTAATGAAAAAAATCAGTCTACATGCTACAAAAAATTGTTTTATAAGTAGAATTTAAAATTACAGACGAGCCATATAAGTACAACAAGTTTCAACACACGGATACTCTTTATAAAAGACAATCAACATGAAATAAAATAAAAACAGACAACTACAACATTCAAATATGAAGACTTCTGTTTTTGAAGTCGTTTCAATCCTGTAACTCTGTGAGAATTAAGTGAAACTATTAATTCATGATTAACGCTTGCTTGTGCTCACGTTTTATATAAATCTATAATAAATTGATGATGGTAGTTCGAAGAAGCAAGAGGGAATAAAATAGATATATGTTTTTGACATGAGCATAAAAGATGCACAATGCTCCCTTCGTCGGTGTCACAGAGAATCCCAGAAATATTGAATGAGTCGAAAATAAATTAATCATAAAAAAAAACAAAAGGAAAACTGTTTTTGACATGAGCAGATAAGATTGACGCGTAATGATCTCACGCTAATATATATATATATATATATATAATATATATATATATATTGTAAAATGCTCCAACCAATTACGAAAAATTTGATTTTTCCTCATGTAAGTCTCTTTCCCTATATCTTTGAAAATTTTATTTTATTAATATAAAATAAGACTTAACAATTTATTTTTCAAACAAAATGAATCTTCCAAGCCCAATTTTTTCTTTTTTAAATTCCTTTCTCTTATCTATCCTGTATGAATTTTAATAATCTTTATATAAAGTTCCTAATACCACATCTGGGTAGAATCTACAATGTATAATGTACTAAAATGATAACAATGGTAATATCACTCGTCTTTGATTATCTTTATGAAAATGATGTTGTCTTAATTAAAATGGTTTATTCATGCATAAATAAGCAGGCAGTCGTAGATCGAATATTTAATAGATGCCACAAGGATATAATAATGGAGACAAATAAAATAAATTAAAAGTCCAGTATAAGGAAGTGTGATGTATTAAGAAATGCGCATTATTATCTTCTTTGTGATTTTATATTTTTATACATATATTATGTTATTTGTCTTTGTTGATGTACATGCATGTATGATGTATGCATGCCAAAAGTGTTCACTAATAATCGAATCTCATCATTGGAAAACAAAACTTGTGAGATATTTATACAATATATAATGCTTAAAACTTAAAAAACTCATATAATACTTTATCCTTTTTTATTTATTTATTTTGAATTGATAGTTTTATTTTTTATTCTAACACTTATTTTAGTTGATAATTATTTTAATAAAATTTAGTGATAAAAATATCCTTAATTATATGACATAAATTATTCTTATATCTCATTTATTTAACTCTTCTTAAAAAATATATCAATTAAATTCATTTCATTAACTATTTTTATTATTGGTTTAATATAAATCATTGACAAAATTTATTGTGTCAATTATCTTTAAATAAGTTACAAATACTATAAATTAAAGGCTTATTTTCATTTTGGACCCTAAACTATCACGTAAATTTCAAATTGGACCCTAATACTATCATAAGCCTCAAATTGCCCCCTATACTACGTTTTGTCTCATTTTGCCTCCTCAAATGCCAATTTTAGATTGAATTTCATTTTAAAAGAAGGACAAATTCGGATTATCACATATATTAAATTTTTGGGCACCTTTTAGAAAATAACTAAACTTTGGAATCCCTTTTAAAAATAACTCCTTTCTTCTTTAATATACAATACCCCCACCTCTCTCCCCTACCCCCTCCCCCCTCCCCCCACCCCCGTAACCACCCTCACAAGGAACACCGGTAACGACCCTCACAAGGAACAAAATAGAACTAGATCATCATACTGACCTTTAGTAGATAGACCTTTTGATTTTCATCAAGTTAAAAGGACCTGGGAAAGGGTTCTTAATTGAACATCAATATCATTAATCAATTTCAGATGAGTGGTTGTGGAGTTCAGACAGTGTTAGCAAATTGTGATGGTCCATTTCCAAAATACCAAACTTAAATTCTTGTTTGTAAGTATCTTACCGTCCATTTAGGAGAGCTTCTTTGAGCCAATTAGCGAAGTCCACTGCCCAAGGAGCAGTAGGGAGGTGGGGGTGGGGTAGGTATATTGGAGAAGAAAGGAGTTATTTTTGAAAGGGTGTCCAAAAGTTTAGTTATTTTTTAAAAGATGCCCAAAGTTTTGATATATGTGATAATCCAAATTTGCCCTTCTTTTAAAACGAAATTTAATCTAAAATTGACATTTGAGGGGCCAAAATGAGACAAAACATAGTATATAGGGCAATTTGAGGCTTATGATTGTATCAGGGTCCAATTTGAAATTTACGTGATAGTTCAGGGTCCAAAATGAAAATAAACCTAAATATTAAACAAAATATTAATGCGCACGAGGATAATTGTACATCCCGCATGTATGTGTCGAGGTGGCATTAACTTGTATGTTAATTTATAGTTTTCCATAACGTTATATAAACTAGTAATCTCTGCACAGTTCAACCTGTGCAATTTCGTTCAAATAGTATTTCATAAATTTTTATAACTATATTCGCCTAAATATGACATTATAAAATAATAAAAATTAAATCGTATATCTAAGCATATTAATTTGAAAAAAATCTATTGACTATTAACTTTTTGTCATTAAAATATATGCACATTATAGGGTAGTTATTTTTTAAATGTCTGGCTTAGATAGGTGGCAAACATATATGATGCCACATGGATAACCTAGATGATCTTCTAGGCTTCACCAAACAAAAGCTTCCCACATTATAGTATAGATATTCGCCTAAATATGACATTATAAAATAATAAAAATTAAATCGTATATCTAAGCATATTAATTTGAAAAAAATCTATTGACTATTAACTTTTTGTCATTAAAATATATGCACATTATAGGGTAGTTATTTTTTAAATGTCTGGCTTAGATAGGTGGCAAACATATATGATGCCACATGGATAACCTAGATGATCTTCTAGGCTTCACCAAACAAAAGCTTCCCACATTATAGTATAGATATTGCAAGAGTACTATTCTCTTAAATTAATTTGTTATAAACATAACAATAATGACTGTATATATACAACTTATGTAACGTAAGAATTATGTGTGTAACATTTATATAATAATTTCCGGTAACTAACTAACTTCTATTACCTTCATTCTTTTTTATTTGTGATTCTAAAAAATTGTACAAAGATTAAGGAGACTGAAAAGCAGTAAAGTATATTGAAAATATAAAATGACAATCAATTGAAATTATATAATTAGTTGGTTGATAACTGTATAAAAAATAATAATAATAAGGTACATTAAAATATAAATTTAAAATTAATAATTATGCTAAAAAGACAAATATTTAAAATAAACTTAAGGCTAAAACGATAAATAAAAAACGCAGGGAGTATAAATTAAAGTTTCGGATATTAAGTCCATCTTTTTACCAAAATCAGGCATGCTTCTTTCACTTTAAACAGTTGAAGGGCCAGATGTTAAATTTTAGTGGACAAACTTGGCATCCATATTAATGATTTATTGTACCATGTCAATTATCATGTGTCAGTGTATAAAAAAAAAGTATTGGTAAAATAGATGAAACAATCATCTTTAACTGTTTTTATGCATTGATGTTGGAAAGTATATGTGGAAGGTAAAATATAAAATGTGTTTCGATTAATTAGGGCGTTGAATAGTGACGAATTTAAGATTATGAATGTGTTTGTTTGAAATTGTCATAATTTTTAAAGTGTATGTTAAAAATATTTAAATATAATTTTAAATGCTAATTTTTATATTAATTTTTTCTTTATATATATATATATATTTTTAAAAGTACATGTTTGAGTGAATAGCGGTGAACCCTTAATAGATCCGCTATTGAGGTTGAATAAAAAAGCAAAATTAAATATACTTAACACTTTAGCTTATTATCAGTTGAACTATACTCGAGATCGATAGTAATAGTCTAATTGCATGAAGAAGTAGCAAAATTAAATGAGTTAATGAGCAAGCATAAGCTTCCTAATAAGTCATAAGAGGAGTTTTGTGTGTCAAGTCAAGTGTGTATGATCTAATAAGGACAATCTTCGACCAGAAAAGTATAGGCCTCAATTAAATAACGACATTTTATTTTTGGTTAAAGACGTATTAAGTGAATAAGCCACCTAGATGGGGCCAATGGAATATTACGGGACCAGTGGATTGATCCCCTTTCCAGCTTCAAGACAACGTTTGGTGAAGTTAGTGGGTGGTCAAGCTTGATCGACTAGATACAAATTACAAAATCATACAATTCATGTTGGTAAGAAAATCTATCTACATTTGTTTAACACATATATTATTATGAATATAATTTAGTAGCGACACTCCAAGGTAAATGGTTAATGAGATATGGAATTAAAGATAAGTATTGTTTTCTCATGAATTCAATCTTGTGATGTCGAGGTGTTTCAAATTACCTTGTCACTTACTCCTATGTCCCTGGAGTAGTATTGTTATCGGTCCGGGAAATGGACCGATAGGTTAGCGATCCTATCCGGTCGGGACCGTTAATCATATCGGATATATTTTTGGATCGGTACGGTCCTGTTAACTTATTCGGTGGATACCGGTCCGGACGGTTCCTAGTATATCAAATAAAAAACATATACAATTGAAAAAAGTCTTTAGAAAATGTTCAAAATCAATAATATAATTTCTAAAAATTAACATCAAATATATTTTTGGAATTTTAGATCGAGTACCCGGCGAATCTCGATTCTCCGAGTCCAATAACAACCGTGGCGGCACTAGACACAAACACAACTCAAGTAATTATTTTACAACGTGGGGCACCAAAAGCAATTCAAATAATTATTCAATTGTTTAAGTTTTTTCATTCATTACTTCTCTTTGTATCACAAAATGTACTTGAGTATATATCATCGCCACTTTGTCCTTGATGAACTTATAGTATTCGCGTCAACTTCTTCACATTTTTTTTTTTTTTATATTTTTCGTTTTTATTTTCGGGGTTTGTTTTTGATATGAACACTTTAGCTGTTTATCTATTATTCATTTCAAATTTTAACAAAATTATATATTATTGTATGAAATATTTAGGATAAGAATAAATTTTTGAAAGCATAAAATATTTAGTGGGAGCTAGATTTTAATAAGGCGGGGAGGGGATGGGGAAATTGATGGGGATTTCATGGAGGGGTAGGGAAAGGAGTTGGAGAAACATGATGGATGGAGTAAGATGATGGATGGAGTAAGATGATGATTAATAGTAAAAAGGATATACTCCCTCCGTCCCTAAAAGATTGTCACATTTTGACTTTTGGTAGTCAACAAAACACGATTTCAAAAGTAAATATCTATTACTCTACATGTAAAAACATTATAAAAAATTGATATTTTAAAAATATATATTGAGACGAATCTAACAAGGTCCTACAAGCCTATATTATTTCTTATCGTTTAATGAAAATTAATGATCAAATTTTGTTATGTTTGACCAACAAAAGTCAAAATGTGACAATCTTTTAGGGACGGAGGGAGTAATATTTTTATTAAAAACTTACAAAATAGTCAAAAGTTCAAAACAAACCAGGAATGGTGTTTTTTTTAGCTAAATTATGCAATTCAGTGAACCAATATTAGCAAAACTAAATTATGACGATCGAAGTGTAAATTTTAGATAAAGTGAGTGATTGATAATGTCATTTATCATTTTTTTATTATAGTATTTAAGTTTACAGTATACTTTTTTAACCATTTTTACTATTTCATACTCCCTCCGTTCTCTTTTACTTGTCGTTCTAGCCTCAAATTTTTGTTTCTAAATACTTGTCATTCTAGTATAATTAATTACAAATTTATATTTTCAATGTATCTTTTAATTACTTTTTACATTGAGTTTATCAAGCAACCAATTATATAGTGTCAATTGATTGTAATTTTATATTTCCAATGTACTTTTTGACTCTCTTTTACTTTTTCTTAATCTATGTGCAAATAGCTAGAACGACAAGTAAAAGAGAACGGAGGGAGTATTTATTAAAGTAGTTAGATTTTTGAGTTGACATATGTTATTAACTTCTACAAAATAAAGTCAAAAAATGTTAGTAGTAATAAAGTTTATGTATCATTAATGAAGTAAGTTGTTATAAAATACGTATGTAACGATTATAGTATAGAGTTACGTGTTAATGATGAGTCCTACCCCACCCCCTTCTCGCCCACCAATTCCCAACCAGTAAAATATCCCCTCCCTCATCTGCATTTTCGACTCATAACAACGTTCTCATTATTACTATCAATTCATTTCAATCATTACGCAATCAGATTTCCCAATTCTCAAATGTCTTGTTATCCATGGACTCAACCAACAATTCTATGGTATACTATCTTCATTTATCAATCTATATCTATATATTTTCCCATTAAATCTTAACTATATCATTGTTAATTTCAACTAATCTTGCTTATTATTTCATGTTTATTAGGGTTCGGGTTCATGGACGATTCCAGAGAAGATTTGTGCAGCATTTATGCCGTTTATAGTATTATTTGAAGCCTTAATTTTTGTTGCTTCTGGTTGTTTAAACTGCCAAGGCTCAGATCGCCCCACCAAATTACGCTCCTCTCATAAAGATCTCGTTCGCCTTGCTGATGAATCCAGATGTAATTCGCTTCGTCTCCAAAAATTTTCCAGTTTTGATTTTTCAATTGTTGAAATTAAGGAAGTTTGGTGTTTTTAGGTGACCCGTGTGGCCGTGTAATTTTGATTTGAATCGAGAATATTATGTTAATAGTAAAGTTAGAAGTTATCAATCACTTTGATTTAAACCGAAATTATCACGTTAATAGCATAGTAGTTGTAATTTTGATTTGAATCAAGGTTATTATGCTAATGGTAGATTACGTAGTTTTAATTGAGTTACCACCCATCGAAATTTAGAAGTTGATAATCCTTTAGAAGTAGTATAAAAGTATTTGCTCCTTATTTTTTTGTTCTTGTATAAATGTTTTGCAGTTTCCGTGAATGAGATAGAAGCACTATATGAGTTATTTAAGCAGTTGAGTAGTTCAATTATTGACGATGGCTTGATACACAAGGTAAACATTTTTTTATTGGTTTACCGTTTTTATTTATTTGCTATGTCATTGTAATATGTAGCTCAATTATGCAATCATGTTTAGTTTCGTGAGACTTTGAGGAGGTTATACAAGTTCTTTATGTACATTGATGTTTGATCTCATGATTAACTGTTTGTTTATAGGAGGAGCTTCAGTTAGCATTATTTCAAACCCCACACGGTGAAAATCTATTTTTAGACCGGGTAATAATCTCCAGCCCTTACTCTTACTGCAGTTTCGTAGTTACTTGGTATTCTTATTGTTATTCATATGCTTTGGAATGGGAAAAAAGATGTATTCAATCCCATATTCCCATATAACAATTTCCCATGTTCTCCTCTGTGATTTTCAGGTTTTTGATCTGTTTGACGAAAAGAGAAATGGTGTCATTGAATTTGAAGAGTTTATACATGCACTCAACGTATTTCATCCCTATTCCCCATGGAAGACAAAATAAATTGTATGTAATCAAATATTTGTATTTGTTTGAATCTTGATGATGCTGTCCTATCAATGCTCTAATGTGACTTCGTTTTGCAGTTGCCTTTAGGCTCTATGATCTCAGGCAAACTGGCTTCATTGAGCGAGAAGAAGTGAGTGGTTCTCCTGAATTTTCTTTTTCATTTACTTGAACTAGTTAGTTGCAAATTTGGATTCCAGCAGGATGCATGCAAGTATTGACTCGTAAAACAATTTGTACCCAACATATTCTCAAGTCTAATAGCATGTATTTATGTAATAATAGTAATTTCTTTATTATTTGGCACTTCTTAAAGGGCAACGTATGAAGCGATTTCTGTTTAATACTCCATCCATTTTTGAAAACTAGTCACATTTGATTTTTTTTATTGTCAAATTTAACAAATTATGAGACATTCTCTTAGAAACTAACAGGCCGTGTACATCAAAAGCATTGTAGCAGTTAAATATTGCTTTTACCATGGGGCTTGATCTTATCTTATTGTTTCTGTCCGGTGATATGATAATCCTGAAATTGTTAACTCTTGTTCATCTATATATTGGGAGATGTTCTCATGTTATTTCTAGTGTTGTTAACAGATATGGATGGATTAATTTGGACCAGGTTAAGCAAATGGTGGTTGCAATTCTGTCAGAATCCGACGTGAACCTGTCTGATGATTTGGTGGAGGAAATTATCGACAAGGTAAATCTGTGTGAAGATCTCAAATATACAAGACAATTGAACTACCGTATCATCACTAATATTCCCCTTTTTATATGAACTCTGCAGACGTTTGCAGATGCTGATGCTAACAGAGATGGGAAAATTGACAAGGAAGAGTGGAAAGCTTTTGTTCTTCGGCATCCCTCACTAATGAAGAACATGACTCTTCCTTATTTGAAGGATGTAAGCACAGCATTTCCTAGTTTTGTTTTCAATACTGAGGTGGAGCACTGACCTACGCGAATTGTTGTATAACACATATCCCGAGCAAGTTTTGGGTATAAGAGTCCATTATTTTCCAAGAACATAGATATGTCTAAGCACCCATGCTCGTGCATAGTTCTGGAGACGAAGGTATGATGTTTATGTGCATCCTGGAAGAACACAAGCTTTTGAGGTTACAGCTAAACCGACTAATAGATTAGAGCTGGAGACCGCCATTCTTGAGCTCAAAAGGAACATTTTGTGTAATGATGTACATAGCATTCATTTCCCTCAGCAGTCTGGGCAAATGATGTCTTGAAACGATTCTGTATATATCATTCTGAATCCATTCTTCACTTAATTCTCGATATCTTGATTTGGTTAATGGTGGAAAGCGCGAAGCAAGTCTTATTAGTCTATCCCAGTAAAACTATAGACACTATGCCCTTTAAAGTAAGACTTTGTGACAGGCTTCACATTCCAAACTTTTAATAGAATGCAGTGATCTGTGATATCCCAACACTAAACCCCCAGATCAAAAAGGAAGGTCACTTGTTTACTTCACAAAAGGTTAGGAGGCACCATTCATCATACATATTTTAGTTTGGAATATTATCAAGCACACCTGAATTAAATGAATTTATTCACTCGTCGATGATTAAAGAGTGGACACTTTTATTAAGTTGGGAGGTCGCACGACAGGTGAATGGTGAAAACATAACATAATCCGAGAAGCTCGTAAAATCGGCCAAACATTTCCAGCCGAAACACTCCAAAAAGTTTTGACGATTCTACTTCTACCGAGAGCATGCAATGTGTGATCAATAGCATATTCTCCTACTCATATTGCGTGTATTGGATAGACTTTAAATCATGTGCACTTGATAGTCTTTTGAACACGCATTGCGTTTGCTTGGCAGGGATAGAATCGTCAATCGTCAAACTTTTTTGTGACGTGAAAATATATGTACCAGTATTTCCTTTGCGAATCCCCACGTCAGAGGAGGAAACATAAACTACGCAACCTTGAGGTTTCAACTGAAGAAGAGAACACCCCCCCCCCTCCCCTCCTCCTCCTGAATCCGATAATATTGAAGAAAATGGCAGATAAGGCAAGCAGAGGTTTGATCGTGTACGGAGATGGATTGGCAAGAATGGTGAAACCATCTCATACAAATCTCCATTCTTTTGCTTCTCTTGCTTCCTGTACCTTTGCTTCTCTTCCCATTTCCTCTTCTTCAGGTCCCATCTATTATCATCCTTCTCATAATTCTTTCCGTTTTTGTTGTTTATTCACTGGGTTTTACTTCATTTACTATCTTTATATTTAAACTATTTGTTTGGGTATGCGCATTTTTCATTACAATGAATCAAAGTGGCTCATGAAGTAGTAGATAGTGTTTACACTGTACTCTTGGGTTAATTTGGAATACCCCATTAGTCTGGTTTTGAATTTTGATGTTCAGACTTTTTATGAATTTGAATTTGATTAATTTTGTATATTTGCATAATTGGGGAAAGGCATGTGGAAAGATGGTATTTTTCTACCTGCTTTACTGTGAGCGTGATCATTTGGATTAGAATCAAAGTTATGTGGATCGATTAAGATCACAAAGTTTTCAATTTTGAGTTTTGACAGTTAAAAATGGAACTAGAATGTCTCGTTTGAGATGGATGTAGTTTAATTATCTGCTTGGTGAAAAAATGGAATTTTGTCTCCTACTTTACTGTGAATTGTGAATATGATCATTTAATCAAATCGAAGTTGGTCAATTATCTGTCGTAAAGTTTGTTAATTTTGACAATTGAAGGATCAAACTTGATTATCTCGTTTGAGATGGAGATAGTATCATATGTGGAAGAATTGTATTAATTCGAAATATAAGAATGCAGAAAATGAGGTTGATATGGTTTTAAATCCTCATAACTGTCTAACTAATTTGGAAATAAGAGTGCAGAAGATGAAGGCGCAAGAACCGTTAGAGAATTTGCTGAGCTCCTGGATGCAGCCCACGTTTCTGTGGTGAGATATATGAATAAATCTAATACATTATTAGCTAACTCGTTTCAATGGTGATAGACGCTAGTTTGGTCTTCAATAGGGTGCTGGTGAAGCTAGTCTTCAAGGAAATTGTGAGATACCAACATTATCTGAGAGGTGAGACCTCCTTTTGTTTTTAGGTTCCATGCCACCAATAAATCTCAATCAACATTACCTGAGTAGGTGCAAAAACCTGATCTTGTTCAACTGTATGGTTTCAGATTTATGGGTATGAAGGCTGCTATTGTTGCAAATGATTCATGTCTACGATCTTTTGGGATCAAGCTTGGGCTGAATGCCATGGAGTTTAATGATTTAGTTGACAGTAGTCAAGCCCCGGTTGGCTCTTCAATTCTCACCTCTGCGTTGCTAAAGCACCTTGGGTTTGAAGAAGGCAACATTTCGGAAGTTCCCCAGTTTGATTTGGTTTTCATTCATATTGGTGCCGGAGAGACCATAAATGGTGTGGAAGACATAGACTTCATTAACGATTTAGTTGGTGCACTGATTCATACAGCACAACATGGAACTGAAGTTGGTTCTCGGTTGCATATATCTGTCATAATGAGCTATGGAGCAGTATCCAACGATGACAACTGACAAATTTCCTATTTCTACTTCCAACCATGAAAATAAACCTGATCTTGCACAGCTTGTTCCTCGTCAAAGCTATACATTGAAAGAAGGAAAAGAGCGTTTGGGTCTAAGGCAAGTGGAATCTTGTTTGATTTATCGTAGTTATAAGTGCAGTTGTTTGATTAATTCACTCTCCTTAACTAGGCACAATTGTCCGATGCTGATTGCTCAATGGCAGAATGCTGTAACTCGCAAGGATATGGTGGAATCATATTCTTTTGAAGATTTTAAGAAGGTTCTTATCTAACATGCATCCGAGACTCAGGCATTTACTAGTGTTGCTGACAAACTTACTATTATCTTTCATCAACATATTATTTTATGCTCATCCTTTTGTTAATTATGATTATGGTAGATATCTTTAACAAAACAGTGCAACAAGATAATACTGAAACTATTCTTTCATGCCCCCACACCTTGTGTCCATTTCTTCAATATAAATCTGTGAACAGATAAAGCAGACCACAGCCCAAAAGGGTGGGTTTCTTTCGTGGAGTCTCAGATATATGTGACTGGTTTTGATAAGATCGATTGCAGAAGTGTAACTGGTTTGGGTTACTTGTAGTGGTGAATTGTGCACGTGTCCTGTTGTGTTGTCATCTTTTTATATTACGAAATTTTCAAATATATAAGTTCTTCTACCTTTTTAGCATTTGCATCATTGCACGCGCTTGTGATTTGTTGCAGCCAAATTATGTCAACTTCACTTGAAAACTTGATTTGCAAGTATTGCTTTCTTTAATGATCGCCATGCTAAATAAACACTTGCAACTGTGGCATTACCCCTTAAAACTTTCTTCTAATTCTTTAAGTCTCCTATTTATACAGCTTAGTGGGAATCTTGTCATACCAGCTGACCGAGTAGTTCACGAGATTGCATTTAAACTTTGGAAGGCCCCGAAGTATGGAGCTTAATGAAGAAGTTGAGTCAGAGAAAATCCAGCGATGATTTGCTATAGTCTAATTGAGGGATGGAAGTTCAACAATACAGTTGCGGCATCTAATTTTATTCAAGTTCTGTTATTCTCACCACGAAACTACAAACTATAACTTGTCAGCAAATCCAGGCGGAAGTTGCTCATCAGATGGTCTACTTCGATATATATTTCATTTGATATCATATCGTGGATGCATTGAGATGGCACTTCACTTTTCTAGTATGCTAGACGGTTGTCATCTTAGCTTCGTTACAAATTTTCTTTTTTGTGTGTGCGTACTTTATTGTTTATATTTGGAGTTCTCTGGAGAATGTATATTGTTTTGATGCAGAGAATGCCTGCCTTACGAATAAGTCCACGTTGTCTCGTATCTTTATTCATAAGATCAATGTTATCTTATTGTTTATATTTAGAGTTCTTCTGGAGAATGTATATTGTTTTGATGCAGAGAATGCCTGCCTTACGAATAAGTCCATGTTTTCTCGTATCTTTATTCATAAGATCATGTTATCTTCTGTATGTAGTGAATTTATTGCCACTATAACAGTGAGGTTCTCAGCTAAATTTGTTTAGGTGTCGAAAATTATGACGAAAATGACTTCCTAAATTTGCTTAAAGAGTATCATGTTTTAGTGATAGTTTGGTTACGAATTCTACAAACCAACATACTGAAAATCATCATCAACATCTGAAATCTATTCTGAGGAAACAGTAATAATCAACAAAGTATTTAAAGCTTGTAAGTAATAATGTGTAAGAAAGGAAAAGTAATCCACCAAAGTAGATTGTGGAGTTTCTATTTACAAGATGATGATGAGTCCTTTCACTTCGGTGAAGAACATTAGAACATAAATTTTCTTCTTTTGTTTATGGGAATTTGAGGTGCGAAGCTTAGGCGGTTGCAGCCTTGGCCTGTTCTTCAACTTGTGCGGGAAGAAGTGTGCAGACGAGGTTCCTGTCGCCATATACATTGTCAACACGTCCTGCAAAAGAACCAACATATTTGTTCAAAGGTAGCAATTAAAGTTAACTGCTATCTAACAAACAAGAATTTGTATCCGAATTCGTATCTGCTCAGTTGAGATGGCACTTACCAGTAGTTGGCCAAAACTTAGCACCCTTGAGCCAAGATGCAGGGTAGGCTGCATATTCTCGCGAGTATGGTTTCGACCATGCATCTGCCATTAGCAATGATGGTGGATGAGGAGCCCCCTGCATATAAATGGAAAATATATGATCATCACATTCTATCATCCTTTTTAAAAAATAATGAATTCAAGGTAAAACATATGATGCATGAGAAGGCTCCGGATAACTTCAGCCAATGTGCATATTACAAACATGGATGAAGAATGCTTTCTCACCTTTAGAACATTGTTATTAATGTCGGCTTTCCCCTTCTCGATTAGAGCAATTTCTTCTCGAATTGAGATCAGAGTATCACAGAAACGGTCCAACTCAGCCTGCGAGGAGTATAGACAATGCTCAAATTGTCAACACAAAAACCAGTTCTAGAAAGTAGAAGTTCCTCAGTAAAGTTGAGGTGTATACCTTGCTTTCACTTTCAGTGGGCTCAATCATGAGGGTCCCTGGAACAGGCCATGACATAGTTGGTGCATGGAATCCGTAGTCCATAAGGCGCTTGGCAACATCCTCCGGCTCAATGCCAGCAGTAGTCTACAGCAATGTGACTTGCAACATTAAGAAGAAAACCATGTCGAGAGATAGTAAATGCTTACTGCTCACTAAGTAGTTACCTTGAAGCCTCTTAAATCAATAATGAACTCATGAGCAACTGTTCCACTGACTCCACGGAAAAGAACTGGGTAGTGTTTCTGTGTATAGAAGAAAACATGTACATTAGCACACCGCAACCTAACTAAGGTGAAGAAATCGAAAGCTATGACCTCACATTTGAAAAAAAAAGTGTCTTTTAATAAGAATCAAAAATTCCAAACAAAAAGTGAGTTCAAATGGAAGCGTCCATCAAAGTGACGGTGTTCCAAAATTTCCCTTCAAGTATTGCAAGTATCTGTGATTTCTAAGTAGACAGAAGAAGTACATACCTCCAAACGCTTTGCCATGTAGTTTGCATTCAATATGGCTATCTTCGATGCATCTGTAAGCCCCAGGGAACCCATCATGGCAATGTAGGTGTATGAAATTGGCAAAATAAGCGCTGACCCCCAAGGTGCAGCAGAAATAGTGCCAAGGGGCTTTAGTTGGTCTGGAGCGGGAATTCCTCCAGTAGGTACCTTCACATTTGAACGGATGATCGAATTATGTTTATCAGACATAAGTTGACAACGTAGATGCTTGCAACATAACAAGCCCGGGCACTATTGACATTGAAAATTCATTTTTAAAAAATTACTGCATCTGAATGAGTGCGTACCACAGGGTGAGATGGTAGGAAAGGTGCTAGATGTTTCTTCACACCAATGGGACCCATCCCAGGGCCTCCTCCACCATGAGGAATACAGAATGTTTTGTGGAGGTTGAGATGACAAACATCGGCACCTATAAATCCTGGACTAGTCAGACCAACCTGCATAAAGAAACATTCGTTCAGGTAATGCATTGATTTACACAAATCTATCAATATAAATATCGGAATGGAAAGGAGAAGTTAAAATGTCGAAGTGTATCTATGTATATGGTAGAAAAGCATAACCTAGTGAACAAGAACAACTGTTTAATGTAGGTATCTATGCATGATATTTTGGCGTTTCTACTACTAAGTGAAAAGATATAGGTGCACCTGTGCATTCATGTTGGCTCCATCCATATAAACTTGACCACCATTGTCATGAATGATTTTGCATATCTCATCGATTCCTTCTTCGTAAACTCCATGAGTTGAAGGATAGGTAACCTGGTAATCAGACAAGTTAAAAATATATTGATGGCACGTAAGTTTAACATTATTAAGAGCATGAGAAAATCAATGCTAAGGAACATACCATAAGAGCAGCAAGATTGTCCTTGTTGTCTTCAGCAGCCTTCTTCAATTCCGCAATGTTAATGTTTCCCTTAGCATCAGTTCCAATTATGACAATCTTCATACCACACATAGCGGCACTAGCTGGATTTGTTCCATGTGCTGAGACAGGGATGATGCACACATTGCGGTGATGGTCACCTCGTGACTATATCAAAAGAAATGGCAGTGGTCAAAACCATTATCAAGTCGACAATAGTTATCATGTCTATGTGATCCAAATATGTAGCTTTTACTTCAGAGTTCAGACATATTAACTGGCATTGTCAACAAAAATATGCCTCTCAAATCCAGAGAAGGTCTATCGTATAGGATTATTCAACTCGTTATCAATTTACAAAGTCCATGCTTTGATTACAGATGCATATCTCTGCAATAGTGATGACATTTAAATAGTTTCATATGCAAGTGCTGGCACTTATATGGTTGTAGTTTCAATTGTTATTTAGCTCGTAATCATATTTGGCTAACATATTTGCAACTGCAGCTATTAGTTCTCGCTAATCCCTAATAACAGGAAATGTAAAATAAACGAAATACACATAGACAGATAAACAGTTACGGTAAATTCGCCTTTACAATTGCATAAAGGGAAGAGCTCAAATAGCCTAAACGCCAACATTCCACAGAAAATAAACAAACATTCCACAGCTTTCACCAGGGAAGTATTTTTCTTATCAGAAATTCAAATGCTAATGGGATTGAGTCACCATACCAGATGATATGCGCGAATAACCATCAATCCAGCATATTCTCCAGAAGCACCAGCATTTGGTTGCAAGGACATTGAGTCAAAGCCAGTTATTGTACACAACATTTCACCCAAATTCTTGAACATTTCCTGAAAAGCAACATGTTGAGACCATAAGTTCCTCTCTGTTTGACAGAAGAGAGAGACCAGGTTATAACTAAAGATAGTAACCTGGTAACCCGCAGCCTGTTCCTGAGGTGCGAACGGGTGAAGGCTTGTAAAGGCAGGCCATGTCACAGGCATCATCTCTGTTGTGGCATTTAATTTCATTGTGCATGATCCCAACGGAATCATGCTGTGGCACAAGGATAAATCTTTCGATTGTAACTTATGGATGTATCTGAGTAGCTCGTGCTCAGTGTGGTACCTAAAAAAAATTGAAATGTTGGCATCAAACTTATTTTGATATCTACATATATAAATGAAAGACATTTAGTGGAAGTCCATACGAGTTGAATATAGGGTGGGTCAGGTATGGTGTTTCCCTAACAAGGCCAGAAGGAATCGCATTCTCAACCTCTGCTGCAAGACTTTCAGCAGTGAATGGCACCTGAATTTCCAATAATATTCAAATCAGATGCTGCGGAAATTTTTATATGCAGTTTCTAGTAACATGGAAAGTGGTGGTACTACTTACAGGCTTGCCACCGGCAAAAACCTTAAATAGCTTATCCACATCCGCTAAGGTTGTGGTTTCGTCAAATGAAACTGTGATCTGAAAGACAATGAACCATGATCAAGCAGAAGTTATGCAAGTGAACCTGGCTTGTTAATAGTCGAAGAAGGACTCACGGTACTGTCATCCACAACGCGCAAGTTCATTTCGCTTACTAAAGCAGCATCAGCAATTGCCTTTGCATTTGCACATTTAACCTTCACAGTATCGAAAAATGGAAGTTTTGAAACCTCCACAGTTCCAATCTTTGTCAATCCAGCAACAAAAGTTCCAGCAAGACCATGAACTCTTTGGGCAATCGATTTAAGACCTTCAGGTCCATGATATACAGCGTACATGGCAGCCATATTGGCTAACAGTGCCTGCACAATTCATGAGAAGATACTGGTTGAGTACACATTCTTGAAGTTCAGTTTTTCATATCATACATGATACGCAAATAATATATCATTGGCTGTGATAATTTTCAATAGACTATGACAACAGTAACGATTTGTTAGCCATCACAAACATCATACTCCATTCCCACATAATATATCATCGAATGTAATAATTTTGAGAAGACTAGAAACAACAAAAATAGTTAACCATCACACACATCATTTTATCTTATACCCGTTTTGCCATAAAATAAATAGGATAGATACAAACTTAATAAATCGAAGGATATAGGAGATACCTGAGCAGTGCAAATATTACTAGTGGCCTTGTCCCTTCGGATATGCTGCTCCCTTGTCTGCATAGCCATACGCAGGGCAGGCTTACCTGAAGAATCAACGCTAACACCAATAATCCGTCCTGGCATCATCCTCTTGTATTCTTGAGATGTAGCCAGGAAAGCAGCGTGAGGACCACCGTATCCCATTGGAACACCAAACCTTTGTGCCGATCCAACAACAATATCAGCTCCAAATTCACCAGGAGGCTTCAACATGGTCAAAGCCAACAAATCACTTGCCATAACAACCTTCACGCCATTAGCATGAGCGTTCTTAACAAATTCCGAGTAATCCAAAACCTCCCCCTCCGTACCAGGATACTGTACCAAAACCCCACAAACATCCCCTGACTTATAATCAATATCCTTAACATCCGAAACAACCACCTTAAGATCAAATCCATCAGCTCTAGTCTTACAAATATCAATAGTCTGAGGATGGCAATTACTAGCAATCAAGAACGTCTTTTTCTTCGACTTCTGAATATTATTACACATAGCCATTGCCTCAGCAGCAGCAGTCCCCTCATCCAACAACGAAGCATTCGACATAGGCAAACCAGTAAGATCAGTAATCATAGTCTGATAATTCAACAAACTCTCAAGCCGCCCCTGCGAAATCTCAGCCTGATAAGGAGTATACTGAGTATACCAAGCTGGATTCTCCATAATATTCCTCAATATAACATGTGGAACATAAGTATCATAATATCCCATCCCAATAAAAGACTTATACACCTTATTTTTAGATGCCAGAGTTTGCATATGCTCAATCATTTGAGCTTCAGTAAGCCCCTCATCAAATATAGGCAATTTCATTGATTCAAGTCTAATGGCTTTAGGCACTGTGGCAGTTATCAACTCATCCAATGAACCAAAACCACAAAACTCAGCCATTTTCGATTGCTCGTCCGAGGTGGCTGAGTTATGCCTCCTTGCAAATGTATCAGATGGCTTCAATGCCTCAACTGATATTGATCTTATGAGTTGATGACTATGTGAAAAATGATTAAAATGGTTTCTTTTTTGATGGGCATTGGAATTTTTGCTGAATAAGAAAGAAGACAAAGAGGACATGTACCTAGTTGGCCTATACAAACACAAAGGTGATGAAGATGAAAACACAGTTTCTTGATGAACTGATTTTGTTTCTGATACTAAACGTTTGAGAATTGCTCTGTTTGCTAGCTTACGAGAACGCTCCATAATTAATTGTATATATTATGCTTCAAATCTTTATCTTGTTGTTTTGTAGAGCAACACAACACACAAGTATGAAGAATGAGTTGCAAAGAGAATAGAGGGAATTCACAAAGGTGTTAGTGATCGAACACTAACTCCTAGTTTATGTTTAAGCATGGAGTGGGTGGTGGAGACTAGATATATGATAGATTGGGTATATGTTAACGATTGTAATAACAAATTTACTGTCGCGTCGGTTCTTACTGTCTTAATCGTAACGGATTCATTAGTTTTAACGAATTCGCCCCAACGAATTCATTACTTTTGATGAATTACAATAATTAGATGTTTGTGCACAATTTAGCTTGTGTAAATTTGTTAATCGTATTAATGATATACATTATTCATAACTGATAAAATATACCTCTAATGTAAGAATTACTAAATAAATATTTCATTTAACTAAGCTTAAATTTACTATAAATGATACTCATAAGATTTTTGTGAAGTCATTAAAAAAAATAAAGATAAATATATTTGATGATGTTGATGGGTATTTATTACTAAAATAAATAATTTTATTAATATATATTTCCTACAATTAGGAGATTGTGTAACTTCAGAATAATCTCCAATTTTCTCCATCCAACAAGATATTTCTAAACAGTTAAATTCTTTATGAGATAACATAATAGGTTCTTCGGTTCTTCCTAACATAGATTTTTTTTTATATGGAAGAGGTAATATTTAATTATTTTACTTATTTTTTCAGATTTATTTCAATTGAAACAGTATGGTGTATACAATTTTAATATAAATGTTTGATGTGCAGTTTTTTTAATAGATTGAAACATCAGATAAAAATTTGAATAACAATTTATTGCATTTACTTAAGATCATGACATATTTTCATTTTATAATGTTTAAAACTTTAAATTAACTTAAAAACATAAGCATACATGTCAATAATTGTCATAATATTGAACAAGTATAATAAATATATCAGATAAAATGTAATATAACCTCCAAATAGGGATTTATATTTCATTCCAAAATATTGGGAGCATGTCATAAGGATAAAAAGTCACGAAAAATCAACACATGTCTAATTATGAATTATTGTTATCTTTGTCAAATTTGTGAATAAAATGGAAGCTAGAAATGTATGGAGGTAAGTGGATAGAGTTTCAGTGGATTAAAATGAATGTTTTGCCACTTGTTTTGCACTAAAAATGAGACCTCAAAAAAGAGCTTGGATCTTCTTTATTTTGGCACTTTATGATACATGGGAGTATATCTTTCACATTTTTCTTATCTAAATTCTTCACCTCACAATGTGCAGTTCACTTTTAATACAATCTCACCTGCTACATCTTACGAATAGGCAAATTGTATTTTCACTACTATTATTCTTACGGTTCACATTTAATATATATGTCGAATGAAGATTTTATGTGTTTGATATTATTATTGATTTTAAAAGGATTCCCATACATATTTCAGTCGTTTGATAAAATTGATATCCTCAAAATAAATCGTGGAGGTATGCACACCTTTACTTATAACACACTTATATTTGGTTACAGTGATACTTCAACTATTGAAAAAATCATGATTTGAGCCTTTGTGATATCTCATTAGGATCAAGATCACTTGATTTTTCTTGAAGATTATTATTGGAATGGAAAATGTAATCTAAGGCCAAAAATCTCTCCTATGTTGGTGGGTTGTCTAGTATCATATCTGTCACAGTGTCACTAACATTCACCATTCGCATAATTAAATTTCATATGAGATTTTGGGTATATGACAACTCCAGGAATTCACCATTCGATATCTTGTAAGCATTTAAATGACTTTTAAATCATATACTTCGTCCGTCCTTAAAAGATTGTCATATTTTGACTTTTTTTGTCAAACATAACAAAATTTGACAATGAATTCTCATTAAACGATTAGAAATAATAGTTTTATGGGTCCTTGTTAGATTCATCTCAATATATAATTTTAAAATATCAACTTTTTACAATTTTTTCGCATGCAAAATAATAGATATTTACGTTTTAAATCGTGTTTTGTTGACCACCAAAAATCAAAATGTAACAATCATTTACGGATGGAGGGAGTACTATTATAAATTTTATGACTCCATGTAGTGTTACGTTGAGCAAATTGCTGAAATGGTCCCCGATAGTGTGACCGAATTGTACTTGGTCCCCAATAGTTACACGGCTGCACGTTAGTCCCCGAAAGTGGCCAAAAAGTTACAATTTAGTCTCCACGTCAAGTTTTACATTAACATTTCAAATTCAGGAGTTAAATTTGGGGTAAAGATATAATTTTAAAGACTTAAAGTTAATTTTTTTTGCCCCAATTGGTGCCAAAATGAACTCCACAACCCCTCCGGCCAAAACTCCATTTCTTCTTCACCCCTATGAGGGTTGTGGAGTTTCATTTTATCCCAAATTTAACGCCTAAACCTGAAATATTAATGGAAAACTTGACCAGGGGACTAAAGTGCAATTTTTTTGCCACTTTCGAGGATTAACGTGCAACCGTGTAACTATTGGGGACCAAAGTGCAATTCGATTATATTATTAGGGACTATTTCAGCAATTTTTGCGTGTTACGATCTATAACTATTGAAATATAATGTAACATTAAAAAATGTGACATAATGCAAACTTATCATATTGTAACAATTAAAATAAAATGTTCACTAAGCTAGTTATTGAAAGAACAACATCTTTAATTTCCATGGCGTATCATCCAAAGTGGCATAGAAACGCTTGTTAACCGTCAATAGTAAAAGTGGGGATTCCTACAAAAATTCAAAAAAACATTCTTAAAAGATTGTACATGTGCATAATGATATAATCGTTCAAATAAAATGAAATGTGTACATATACACAATGAAAATGGACGAATCCAGATACATACTTAACGAAATAAGTACATGTACACAATAAACGATGAATTAAGGTACATACCTCGCGACGGGGAGCCGTGGAGGGTGGGAGTATTGAGAATAATTTGAGCCATAATAGGGATAATTATTGGTGTATCCACTTTGCATTAGGGGCCTTGTATAATTGTTGGCATATGTATAGTCATGGCCATAATTATTATTGTACGAATTATTATAATTATAATAATTATTTCTGGAAGCTAGAGGATGATCCAGTTTGGCCCATTTGAGTTCTGCATGTTTTCCAGTTTTAGCTAATGCCCTCATAACAATTGTTGGATCCACTTCACCTGTGAACTTCACAACTCCTTCCTCCCCATCAATTGTAAAAGAATATACACCTATAAATATATATTTTTCAAAATGATAAATAAAATTTATAGGACACATTTTAACAAGTCACACATATTGTTATTACCGGTCCGGTCCTATTCGAGTATCCACTTTTCAGGAAACAGGATAGATAGGTTATCGGTTCTATTCGGTTTGGACTGTTAACCTTATCGAATATTTTTTTGTACAGGTACTGTTCCGGTCACTTATCGGATGGATACCGGTCCTGACTGATTCCGATAATATCCGATAAGAAACGTATATCATGAAAAAAACCTTCAAAATCAATAATATAATATCTAAAAGTTATCATCGAATATGTTATTGAATTCTTTACCGGGTACTGTATCGGGTTACTTATCGGATACCGGTTAATTATTTATACCTATTCCTAGACTACTATCTTATCGGATGGATAAACGGACCAAATATTTTGGATTGAGTACCGGATGAATCTCGATTTTCCCATCCGATAACCGCCCTAGTCACACGCTTATATTTCACAAATAAAGAAATTTCACGATCGATCTACCAAACCGAAAATTACAAGATTTCGTTATTTGTACCTTCAAGAAGTTTAAAACTTTGACAATGTTCATTGATCGAAGTTATAGGTAGAATTAGGATCATTTTTTGTGGTTGCCATCATAGTACAAAAAATAGCTTCAAATAAACAAGCATATGTTAATAACGAAATAGGTAAAAAATATTATATTTTTGATTTACTTTTCACAAAATAAATTATAAATTTACAAAAAACAATTCAAAATGTTTTGATTGTTGTGGCAACAAGAGAACGCCCCTAGCTAGTTCCACCTATTATCGAAATCCAAATTAAAATAATGAATCCGAACACAAAGAACCATATCCTCGCTCATCTTGTTTTTAAGATAAAGTAGTAGTGGGTAATGTTGAGATGGACGAGACAAGTTTAGATAGAGGGAAATAAGTTATCCTCACCATATATATACCATGTTTGATTTGTTAAATGAATGATTACTACATAATTAATTGAATAATTGGAAATAATATATTTCAATGTATAGTTTATAATAGTGAATGGTGATAAATTATACCAGCTATGGAGCTCATAATTTCCATCATTTTCATCTTGCAAAGGTCACAACCAATATTCACCTTCAAAGCACAATCCTACATATAGTAATAAACCAACAAATATAGTCAAAGGAAAATCCCTAAAATTGTTCGAAATTACTCATTTCGTATTATTTTATATCACTATATGAGGGTATTTTTTTTGTAAATTATGATGAGAATATGAGTATAATAGTACTATACATAATAAATTATATTATATCCGTTCCTAAAAAATTATTATATTTTGACTTTTGTTAGTCAAACAAAAATTGAATCTAAAATCTCTTAGTTAGAAGCTTGAATTGGACGTCACCACTCTATTATATTTACCGAGTCATGGACAGTTATATATGATTTGTTGACTATAACTAGTTTCTGTGAAATCTCTCATGTCTACTTCAAAATTATATTTCACATGAAACTACCAACTACTAGTAAGCAGATTCCTACCGACAATACTAAATTCTCTTATTCTTCGAACTATTAAAAGAATGAACATGAAAAATAAAATACTCATAAATTAAATATAGAAAAGACAAATTGTGTAAGAAGAAGAACTCACAAGATTTGCTATGGGTTCCATTAAAAATGGAGAGAATAATTTTACTTTGTTTTTTATGGCTTGCCCTCAAGACAAATAAATTAGTTTTGCTAATGCTTTGCTACTATATATGATACTCCCTATATTTAGTTGCATCGAAAGATATATGGAAATTTGCTTGGATCATTATCATATCGACTAATTCATCTATTAAATAAATCAATGAATTATTTCCTTAATTATTCTTTAAATCTTATTAATTTATTATAGAGAAAATCTTATGAGTAAGCCCTACGCGACTTTTCTTTTTTGCCAATTTTAAATGTACGTGTGATAGAATATGATAGGTTTAAATATTTACTTTTGCATTTTGTACTCATAGCATATTTCCTTCCTTCCCCAAATTAAGCTCCTAAGATTCATTCCATACATACAGTTTTGTAATTTTAGAATATATTATTGCTTTTGTCTACCAAATTAGATTTTTTTAAGGAAGTTCGAATTTTTCCTAACTGTGTCAAAGATCTATTGCTTTTATAGTGTATTTGAATCGGGGTGAATTAGATAGAGGATAATCCTAGGAGAAGGGAATTAGTGGAATAAGAAAGACTATATTCTATTGTTGTTTAGATATCATAATTGTAAACTAGGGGAACCAGGGGAATGAGGAAAAATATAATTCAAAATGTGATTCTTCTCCATCATCCTCCAATTTGGAGGGAAGAAAATTTTATGGAAATTAGTGGTAATAAATTTTCCCAACCTAGATATCAATTTAGTTCCAAAACACAAAAAATTACTCCTCCGTCCCTAAAAGATTGTCATATTTTGACTTTTATTGGTCAAACATTACAAAATTTGATCATAAAATTCCCATCAAACGATAAAAAAAATATAGTCTTGTGGGATCTTATTAGATTCGTCTCAATATATATTTTTAAAATATCAACTTTCTATAATTCTTTTGCATATAGAATAAGAGATATTTACGTTTTAATTCTTATTTTGTTGATCACGAAAAATCAAAATGTAACAATCATTTAGGGATGGAGGAATTATTAAATTCCCCTTGATTCACTCCAAACAAATACCCCAATAGATTTAAACATCAATTTTAGGGTGGATATCTCCCAATTATCTTATCACTTATGCTGCCACCACTCCTAAAATATACAAACAAAAATTATTGGCACTCTTTGGTAAAAAGCATATGAAACAATAATATTTTTAATTACATGAATATTTAATATTATAATTTGATTCAAATCGAAATAATAACATCCATTGATTAAAGCAAAAACTTTGTTAATTAATTTCAATTGTAAGCGAATTCCTCGGCTTGATATGATGGTTCCTAGCAAACAGGACCAAACAAATTAAGATTTGATTCCAAGACAATTATGAATCTTTTAATGGCATCTTTATGTTTCTTCAGATTTGGTTTATTGTAATGTGTTCGCCCGATTAACAATGCCCCAATAATCTAATACCGAATTAATTATAATGTCTTTCATTATTCAATTTGATTCTCACGTTTGACATTACTTGCCATTTCTCTTAATTTTTTTGGGGGTCAAATAACGATGAAAGTATCATGGCAATATTACAAATAACGAATGCATAAATTTGTAATTTACAGATAAATTGAGTAAATTATGAGTCAGATTGTCTCAAACAAGGTTTGAACCCAAAGCCTCTTGATCAAAATATTTTTTTTCAAACGATTAAAATTACAAATAATCATACTATAATAAATTGAAATTACATTCTAAACTGAAACGACTAGATTAAGTATATTTTAGTTAAAAGTTTTAGGGGAAGAAATTAGTTGGGTGGATTACAATCGATAATGGAAGTTTATTCCATAATAGTAGGTAAACAAGTCAAAGACATGTCCCCACATAGACTGCGATTCCACGTGTCAGGACCACTCTAGATTTCATTTGAGGTTGTGCATCTCATATTCATAATCACCAACTCCCTTTTCACAATCATACTCACCGCCTTCACTAAACTCAATTTACACTCTAAATCCAACATTACTATTTAACTAACTTTACTAGAACACCATTTTATTTTCCTAATGTAAAACAAACAAAAATTTGCTTTTTTTTCCTGTTGTATTGGATTGTTTAATATTTTAATATGTATACTTTTTAATCTTTATTTCTAATAATTGATTTGTTAAGTTTAAATATATACAATCAGTTGGGAACATTGCTTTACTTTGCGTTTACTTATCTATTTATATCTCATTATCTACTTCATTTTTTATTTAAATGGGTGAAAAAATCTAACATTTCTCTCTTCTTCGCTAAAGATTTTTGTTTCACTCCATCTATATAATTACTAATAACTTATTTTCATATAAATAGCATAGGAACTATTACAAATATAAAGAACAATGAAGACCGGAGAAAGTTATTTCATAATAAAAGTGGAAAGTTTTAAAAATGTTTTGACTACCAACAAGTATTAATTGTTTTCAACTAACCATAAGATCAAACAAGAAAAGTACCATTGAGATAATCAAATAATTTGAAATAGTATTCTTTAATCCATGAAATTAAAAATTTGAATTTCAAAAAAAAATAAAAATATCACTAGATGCTAGGAGATTACAAGCTCAAATGTACTTGAATTCCCTGAAATAAATACTCACACTGTCACACATTGTATTTTGGTCCAAATCTAACACTTTCTTTTCCAACACATTCCTAAAAATGACAGACAGAGTCCACCCCTCAGCCAAGCCCCCCACCCCCACCCCTACCACCACCCAACCACCACCACAACCACAACCACCCAAACCCCAAATCTACAACCCATCCCGCCACCCCTACCGCCCAACCCCAGCCTATCTAGCCAGCCATAACCGTCGTCGTTGCAGCTGCCGCCGCTTCTGCTTCCTCTGCATATGCTGGACAATACTCTTCCTCATCTTCATCCTCCTCCTCTCCTGCATTGCCTCCGCCATAATCTACTTCCTCTACAACCCCAAAAGGCCAAATTTCTCAATCTCATCTCTCAAAATCTCAACCTTCAACTTAACAACAACCCCATCAGACGAATCCACAAGACTCACAACAAAACTCAACCTAACACTTTCTTGCAAGAACCCAAACAAAAAAGTTGTGTTCTTTTACGACCCCGTTTGGATCAAAGTATACTCGATGCACAATGAACTCCTCCTAGCAAATGGGTCCTTTCCAAGCTTCACTAGCCTCGAAAACAATGTCACAATAATTCATACAAGTTTGGCAATGAGTAATCAAGTAATGGATGCAGACTCTGTGAGGGTCTTAAGATCGGATCTGAAGAAGAAAACTGGAGTGCCCATCAAATTGGTGGTGGAGACAAAGGTTAAGGTGAAAATGGACAAGATTAAGGTAAGGAAATTCGACATTGTTGTTACTTGTGAAGGGATTCATGGGCAGATGCCTAAGGGAAAAATTCCTGGATCGGCTACAACTTCAAAAGCAAAGTGTAAGGTTGACCCAAAGTTCAAGATCTGGAAAGTCACATTTTAATTTTCATTTGCTTATACGAATTATAGTCGCCCGATGTCTCTGAAGAGGCTCCCGGAGCTGAGTAGTATGCAGTCTTACCGTCAAATCACGCCCGATGTCTCTGAAGAGGCTCCTCGAGCTGAGTATTATGCAGTCTTACAATTAAATCACGCCCATTGTCTCCGAAGAGGATGCGGGAGCTGAGTAATATGCAGTCTTACCATTGTAATAACAAAAAGATTGTTTCCGGACATTCTAGATTTTTTTAACCGGGTTGTTATATTTGATTTTGCATTTTTTTTTGTTGAAGTTATATGGTTATTATTGTTATTATTAGTAGGATAATTATTAGGTAATGGAAATGTGAGATGATGATTAGTAGAACCAAGTAAAATTGGAAGGGATAAAATTGTTGTTTCTTTTATGTTCGTGTTTAAATGTTTTTGGTTTGGGGTTATTCAAATTGTTATATTACGTTAATCACTGATTTGTGTTTATGTGATGATTTTGTTCCATTAAAAAAACACTTGCAATTATAGATTTTATAAACTATTTTAATAATTAATTACCGTAAGTACTCCGTAATTAATATGAAGAGATTTTGCCGACAGTTCTTGATGAGAAACGCCATCACCCCACATTGTTACCTCCTTAGACGACTTGCAATATGAAAAGTCTTTATATAATACAGAGTGCGCTGCTCGCTACTCGTCATATACCAGTGTACACTGTACGAATAATGACATCGAATTTTCGTTACAAAAGTCTATATTATTTTTATGTAGCACTAGTAATGTTATCAATTTTAACTAGCAAAAAAAATCAATTTTGAACTAGCAACATCATATTTTAACTAGCAACCTGGTCCCAGCATCATCACCCACCTCAAGTAACGAATACGTATTCGAAAAAGCAAGCTCGAATTAGGTTCCGTATATGATATATACCATTATATTCTTCTGTAACTATTCGAATTCTACTCTATATCTGTCATATTTTATACTCCAATATGAAATCGAATCTGATATTCATATTTTTATGGAGTATAAATTAATTGAATCGCCTAGTAAATCTAGCGTGGATGTTGTAACATAACAGCCCACGGTGGTCATGTTTTTGGAATACCCGAGCTTCTGAGTGTACGATCATGAGTTTCAAATTCGACTTATCCTACTAAGTACTAACCCTTTCTTTGGTCGAGCTTTTCACACAGGGCTTGTTAGTGTGGTTTAACTGATTGACATGACTTGTAGGCTATTGCGTTTATCCATAGTTTATGTAATGTGTAATCTACGAGTAGCGGCAGCGAATTCATCTTACAACAAGGAAGGATGTTGTAACACCCCTCAATCTCTAACTCTTCAATTAGGCAATTAGCTTCCTCTTATAGAATCCCTTCTACTTCTCTAGCAAAAAAGCATATAATAGCTTTACACATGAACTTCAACAGAGGATAGATAAGATAAGCCTGTTCTTTCAGGTAAGGACCTAATTTCAATCTTTCACTGGACTAGTGTTTACCAAAGAATAACTATTGCCAATGAAATGATATATGCACATTGGAGGGAGATCCTATCTGGAAGTCGCCCGACACTAAGATGCAGAGCGATGCCTTTTCCTGCGTCTGCAATTGCAGCATTAGGTGTTGAAGGAGGACCCTTGTTCGATTGAGAACTACTTCCAGTAGTAGTAATAACTTGTTCTCAGGATACGGAACAACAATGTGACTATCAAATCGCTAGCTCGGGTCTCACCAATGCCTTAACAGCGACCCATTCAATTCCACAAGCAACTGATTGAGAGTCATCTGTATATATATACTGCTGGTCCTTCGGGTTACAACTTCCTCCGATAACTTCCATGCCATTGTCTTACCAATACTAGGTGGTCCTACCAGCAAAACGGCTTTTCGTAGCTTTCCATTCCACCAAGCCGTGTGAGACATCGAAACATAAAATCAGCCATTCCTAGAATGTGATACTGTTATATAAGAATCATGTATGAGCAGAGCCAAAGCTAAAGACTAATGGGTGCCTTGTTTTAAACTTAATAAAATACTACCTCCATCCCTAAAAGATTGTCACATTTTGACTTTTGGTAGTCAACAAAACACGATTTAAAACATAAATATCTATTATTCTACATACAAAAAGATTATAACAAATTAATATTTTAAAAATATATATTGAGACGAATCTAACAAGGTCCCACAAGACTATATTATTTATTATCGTTTAGTGGGAATTCATGATCAAATTTTGTAATGTTTGACTAACAAAAGTCAAAATGTGACAATCTTTTAGGGACGGAGGGAGTAACTAATTTCGCTTCCACGGATGTTTGTATGAGATTAAATTCACAATAGATACCAGCAGTAAGTTGCAGTTATGCCCACCATGTCTATTACTCTCCAACTCCCCCTATGAAAACCTTGGGATCTCTCAAGAGAGTTCTGCCTAACCACTAAGAAGTGTGTAGGGGGTCGGATATTATGTAACCTTATTCTCGTGAAAATGTGAATAAGTATATGCATAGGTGGTGTAATTTATTTTACTATATCTAAGAGTCACTTAATATAAAATCCTTTGACTCGATAAGACATGGAAACGAAGAGAATTGGGATTGCAGAATGCATGTGGAACATTTCCAAAATAGGCATATGAAAGCTATCATGGTCCCTTTGTTTTAGACTGAATTCAAAAGAACCACTCAAGCAAAAGGATTCACCTACATTGACCCCCAAATCATTACCCTCGGAAAGCTAGGATAATATAGACGGCCACATTTTGGACGTTCGAGTGCACTCGAACGTCTATTCTAGGGCGCCTGTTTTTATGTAGACATCCGTGAAGGTCTGAGAAGTTGGAACTATTATGTTAAACGCCCACTTTGGACGTCCAAACATACAAATGCTTCTAATTGTCATGGCTACATTGGAACATGACTAATTCCGTGTATGCATACAATATAACATTATAATAAAGACTTAAGACGATGATTCAAACAACTAAACTTTATTATAAGAATTAATTAAATGATATCTATGTCACACTTCCTTCCTGTAACTTCGAAATCAATATTATACACTAGATTTGATGAATTGACCTCAAGATTTATTTTAGTTTTCTTTATTCCAACATATTTTATCCTTATTAGTATTGTTAATTTAAGTTCAATTGATCAAGACTAACAAACTCTTTTATATTAATACTTTGATGCACTTTTACTGCTAAAATAAATTGGACAATAATAATGTTGAACTTTTAATAGTAAAAGAAACAATAGTTTTAACGGACAAGCTAAACGATAAAAAGCAAAAATGATAGAAAATACGTAAAATAAGAAGTGTCGAAAATAAATAAAAGAAAAAGTGGAGAGTTTAAGTATCTTAAATGGAATCTCCTTAGAGTCATCATCATTCATCACCTACCTAATTAACCAACCAAAACCTAGTGATTAAAAAACTCTTGTGCACTTGTGGGCCAAACTGCATACATTCATAGTCCTTATAATACAAATATGGTGTACTATGTAATAAAGTGATGTGTTCTTTGTTTAGATTTTCAATTGTGGAACGTGATGTATGTCTTTATGTTGCTCTTTTATTTTCAAAGATGATCTCATATCTTGATTCCATAGTTTAACTTGTGAAAAGAGTTAAATTGTAATGACCAGAGTGTAGACATTCGTAATTCGTTCAGTCAGTTTTTGGTATCTAGGAGGACAAGAAATTGTCAAAATGATCTCAGATATTATGTGTAAGTTGTATATTAATTCCATTAAATATATGATAGGAGCAAATAGTTCCTGATATTGGCGTAAAATGTACAGTTAAATCTCTTTTTTAACCGAGATATTAAATTTTGACTGAGATTAGGGCCAAAATAGAACTTTGGAAACGAAATATTTCTTAAAATGTGCACTTTAGTTCTTGATATTGGTAGAAAAAATGCACTTCAGTCCCTATTTTCGTCAAAATTTAGCGTCTTCCTCAAAAGATAAATTTAAAATGTACCTTTTTCGACCAATATCAGAGATTATTTATGCAGACCGAACCTTACAAGGACTAAAGTACAACTTACATATAATATTTAGAAACATTTCAACAATTATCTCTTTATAACGAGCTTATTACTTCCAAGTTGTAAATATCTAAGACCCGAACATAAATTTTTCATATTTGAATTTATTGAGACTTTTATGACTTCATCACTAGAGTATTATTGCTGACTAATAAAGATTTCATTTTTTTTTATTCTTAGGAGCTTGCTTGGAAGTGTTGGTTTGAAAACACATACATGACATCCAACGAATCTGGTTCCATAACACATAATTACCAATTTTTTAATTGTGTGTGGGTGATTATTGATTGGTCAAAATAAAAATAGATTATGTATTAAAAGAATACTCATGCTAAATTTATTATTATTGACTGGTCATTTGTTCTATTATTCACTACTTGATACACATGCATGATGTAAGGTGGTAAGTTATGAAAGATTCTTGATTGACCCAACTTCAACTTTTGTACAAGAAAGCAATGATCTAAGCAAACATTAATTGTTTGAGTCTCTTTGAAAGCATTCTCAACTATTCCCTTTGTTTCGATATGTTTGACTGTTTGAAAAAAAAATACTTTACTAAAGAATGATACAAAATTACTAATATGTCCTCAAATAAAGGTGTTGGAGTGTTACTTTATTAGAGACAAAAAGTATTTTATAGGAGCAAAAAGGAGAAAAATAAGCTTAAAAATTTATTGGAAATGTAAACAATCAAACATTTTGAAACGTGATTACATTGCTAAACAATGAAACATATTAAAACATAGGTAATACTCCCTCCGTCTCTAAAAGATTATCACATTTTGACTTTTGTTAGTCAAACATTACAAAATTTGATCATGAATTCCCATTAAACGATAAGATATAATATAGTCTTGTGGGATCTTGTTAGATTCGTCTTAATATATATTTTTGAAATATCAGCTTTTAATAATTTTTTCATATGTTGAATAAAAGATATTTACATTTTAAATCGTATTTTATTGATCTCAAAAAGTCAAAATGTTACAATCTTTTACAGACGAATTAATTAGTATTTTACTATGGTGGATCATTCGAGTGGAGGAGAAAATGGTGGTGATTGTGTATGATGATTGATGAGCATAGCACTCATGACATGTCTATTCTAAATTTCAAAAGAACTAAAGAAAGCCAAGCAAAAAGAAAGAAAGTACCTCCGCTATTATTGTTTCTCTTTTTTGATCGTTAATATTACAATAATTTTCAACTTTATTTTTCTTCAATGAGATTGATACCCTTCACCTCATGTATGAACGTTTATTAGTTCAATCACTAAATAATTCAATAATCTATTATCATTATTTTAATATCGTTGATAGATAAAATTACAATCAAGTTGCTTTCAAAATATTTGTAACATATTCTCATCAATCTAAAATTATTGTCTTGGTACAATTTTCACACGAAATAAGAAAGCATTAATATTTCCACATATTTACCTCTATACCCTCATAATGATTGTATTAACGGCTCCACCTTTTAAGTACATCAACATTGGTGTACTAATGCAAGTGATGGTAAAAATGATAAATTATACTTTAATTTGTATAAAAAGACAATTATATTGAATTTTGTTAAAAAAAATTCAAAATCAATTATTTTGAATTGGAGAGAGTATTACAAATCAAATTGCCTTAAAAATTGTTTATATACTACCCGGTCCGTTATTCGTTAAGTCTATATTGAGTAAAATTGAGATTGATACAATAACATGTCAAAGTAGATTTATTTTTGTTGAAAAATATTACTCTCCCCGTTTCGATATGTTTGATCGTTTGTAGAAAAAAGTACTTTATTAAGGAATGATACAACGTTACAAATATGTCCTCAAATAAAAGTGTTAAGTATTACTTTATTAGAGATAAAAAAATACTTTATAGGGGCTAAAAGGAGATAATATACTTAAAAATTCATTAGAAATATAAATAATCAAACATTTTGAAACATAATAAAATTCTTAAACAATCAAACATATTAAAAGAGAGATTAGTATAATAGTCACTAATAAAAATGTAAGTGTTGTATTTTTTTTGTATTTTAGCTCTTCGGTCCACTCATTAAGGTGTTATGTCACAAACTTACAATAATGCATTTGTTTGGCCTTTTTGCCATAAAGGGGAAATATCTTTAGGAGTGGGGTTGGCAATATTCTTGGACTCTTTTCAAACTTCTTAAATAGGAAGGTTTAATAATATTGCGCTTACTTTCACTTCTGGTAATGGTAACACATCAACTTAAAGTTAATCACAATGTACTCTACACTTCATTACTGTAACTTTTACTCTTTTAGGACCTACATTACTTGTATTATTTTATCTCCACTTCATTAGCTTGATAAGCCACCGAGGGAGCAAAATGCTCTCTAGAGAAAAAAATTGTTCAAATACAATTTTCTAAACAAACATAAATTTTATCCCTTTCTTTCCTCTTTTCTTTATTTTTACTCTTTTTTCATTTCACTTTTACTTCTTTTTCTCTCATCTTTTGCTCCTCTCTTCATTTTTCTTGTGTTTTTCTTCAAAAGTCAACTCTTTTCACCATTAAGTCAACTTCCACCAAGAACATCATAAAAAAAAAAAAAGATGTCCACTTTTAAAAACTCTAAACGCCTTCTTATCACCTTCAATCGACAACCATTTCCCAAAAAACAAAGAAGGGATGTTGAAGTGGAGATCGAAAAGACTCAAGAAGCTCAAATCGTGGCTAGGAAAAGGTTTGGTAAGCCTCCTGTTAGAAATCTTCAAGATAATTCTCATCTTGTTACCACATATCATAGTATTATCGACTTTTGGAATAAGGATGTCCAGTTTGATATGATGGATGTAGATCCGCTTATTTTCGATATCGATGATGCTATAATCAGTCCTATCTGCAAATCTGAAAACTATCCAGATGTATTTTCAAAATGTTTGAAGCGGAAAAGGGGACTCTTGGTGGAATCGAATTGCTTATTATCATATGAAGATCTTGCTTGGCCTTCTTTAAAAAAACAGAAAATTGTCGAGCAAATGGAGGATGTTTTTCATAATAGCTCCTTTGGTTTCATCAAAGTCAGAGAGTCATGTTTGGATTTGATTGAAAGAGGTTTTCAGGATAATGAATATGAGAATTTATCAAAAGTTTTCATCTTTGACTTCACTTTCGCTTTCGACTACATTTTGCCTGTGGATGTTCATGATTCATTCAAATGGTATTGTGTCACTTCTCAACGTAAGGACTCTTGCTTTGATTCCTCCATTTATGCTCTCTGCTGTGTTCTCAAACTTTATGGCGGAATTGCAAAGTGTTTTCCTTTTGATCCGGGATCAAAGTGGAACTCAATTGGTAAGGAAAGGAAATATTTGGGAACGATATTTACTTATTACTTTGCAACTCTTGAGTATTTTGGGGTTCACTCTGTCAATCTCAAAGATCTTCAGAATGATTTTGACGGCAATCACGTTACCTGGATGATATGGTTGATAGCGTGGATATTTGTTCTTTGGGCCAATGATTGTTTTTACAAAGTTATGGAAGCACTATTTGATCCTAATTATGTAGAAGATGTTTCTGTTTCGTCTCATGAGGATGATTGCAATCAATTGGAGCTTGCTCTCAAGCACCTTGTTATCAAGGATTCTGTCAGAACATGGAAACAGGTTTGGGTGATTCATAGCTTGTTCACGGGGAGTTTGGAATCAACACCGAAGAAAGCGAAGAACGATGGAGACTTCAACCAGCTTATGTCTCAACATCATCACTTCAAGAAGTTCGGTAATCTCTTTACTCCTCAAACTAATGAACTAGTTAATATTATGGATGATTATGCTTGTGATCAATGTCATTTAAATTGTTTAAGAAAATTACTGGTGGTTGTTTTCGTTCTTAGTAGACTCTCTACTAAGAAGTTTATTTTCAGTCGATCAATGATCGACAATCTTAAAAAATGTTGGATTTCCTTTGACACCGACCACGAGATATTTGATCTCGTCTGCTCATGTCATTTAAGGTTATTCATTCCATTTCTCCCTCTGTTTTTCGAGTACCACAGTAAATTTCTTATGCAGTTAAACAATGCTAAAGCGCGAGCAGACACCATTCATGAGTTAATTTTTCTCGTTAGTATTTTGAGGAGTATTTGGATTAGGAATAAGATCCAGACGTATGATGATGCCAACTCCATCTGCAGACTGCCATATCAGACTATCTTTACTTTACTTTATGTCATGTTTATTGCTTATTTCAATATTTCTCCAACTGTTGAAGATCTTGTCGCCATAATAGCGACGTTTGATCTTATATGTTTGTAATTTGCTATCTCTATCTATCAAAAAAAAAAAACTTGTATTATTTCCTTTATTTTAGTACATTCGTCCCTAAATTATTAGTACATTTTAATTTTTGTGATTAAATTTTGAAAACTTTGATCAAGAATTTCATTAAACAATAAGAAATAATAGTCATATATATAAGATCTTAGCTTGTTAAATTCGTCTCAATATATATTTTTCAAATATCAACCTGTTATAATTTTTTCGCATGTAGAATAATATATTTACGTTTTAAATCGTGTTTTGTTGACTACCAAAGTCAAAATGTGACAATCATTTAGGGATGGAGGGAGTAACTAATAACTAATGAGAATTCATGATCAAATTTTGTTATGTTTGACCAATAAAAGTCAAAATGTGACAATCTTTTAGGGATGGAGGGAGTATTTTATAACTTTTTACTTATCATTCTATACATTATACATAAAAGAAAAGTTGATTTGCAATTGATATGTACGTCATCCATTGATACTTCATTCAATTTGATTTCTTTTTGGTTATTTTATAGTTTCTCTTCATATTTTCGATAACTTTATGTTTAAAATGAATCAAGTTGTAATGTGACAAAATCAATTAAAAGTTTTCTTAATTAAGGTGAGAATAAAAAATAATATACTCCATGCGTCTCTCTTTCTAAAATTTTAGTTCTACATAATTTTTCCTTCACTTACTAAAAATTTGCAAGAGTCATAAATGGGAACCAAGAGATAAGAAGACACCAATTGTTCTTTAACCTCTCCTAGTTCTTGAAGTTTGCACCAAAATAACATTCGGTAACCAACAATGTCCTTAATCCTTATGAAGCCCTTCATAAAATTATTAGATTCAAGCTTTTAGTAAGATATTTTGACTTTTCAGTGTTTCATATTTTATTTTAACATCTACTAATTACAAATTAATATAATAATTATATTATTATATGTATATTTTTCCTTGTTAATTTACAAGAAAAAAACACATCTTCCATGTTATTAGTTACTAAATTTATATTAATAAATACTACACATATAATAATATTTTTCTAGCTGTCATTTTAACTATTTTCACATAAAACTAAAAAAAATCCTAAAAGATACATTAAAAGTGACAAAATATATGTAAATGAACATTACTCGAAATTATAATATTGATTAATTGATAAATTAAGTAATAATGTAACTATAATAATAATAATGATAAAAGTACATTTTTTAATGTAACACTGCATATTTTATAACAACTAACAAAAGGGAAGAATAGTAATTAAATGACAAAAAAAACTTCGAACATTTTATCTATACCTGTTCAGATTTCTTTTCAACAATAATTAGGGAAGATAATTATAAAAAACACTACAATAAAAGACAAGTTATATCTATAAATACATACATTATTCGACAATTACTTAGGGGCCGGAAGAGTTATAATAAAAGAAAACATAAAAAATATAAGACACCCTTGCTAATTAATATTCCTACCATATAGGCACACACACTACAATAATTTCCTAAATATTTTTATGTTTTACAATATTATATTACCAAGTCGTCATCATCATTATTATTATCATCCTAGAACACCAACTTCCACAAGGCGAGGAACAAGCTGATTACTCAAGTGAAGTGCCACGAGGCCTTCTAGCCCTCCTACCCTTGTCCCTCCGATGAACACCACCGGTCCACCACCACCACCACTAACACCTCCGTCCGTGGCGGCCCCAATCTCATCCTCCTCCAATTCAATCACCGTAGGGTAGACACCAATTGTAGACAAGAGTCGTTTCATGACATGGCACATGCAACAAGATGACCTACTAAATATGATCAATGGATTCTCTAATATCAGTCGTTGGATCCTCATCTCCGTTGACTCCGCCATGTCGATGGCTAAAGGGGAATTGGTGGTTGGAGTCAACTCTAGCCTCACTCCGGCGTTGACTCCATGCATGGTCAACGGAGAAGGTGATGGTGGGTTTGGAGTAACAAAGGGTTGGTTTAGAGACAAGTATATAGACATATTAGAAAAGGGGTATGAGAAAAACAAGATGGGTACGTTTACAAGTGTGTATTACTAGTATTTGTTAGCTCTCAGATGTTAGGATTTAGGAGTATATAAAACATCTATTTGCACTAAAGACAAAAACATAATTATGTCATGGTCAATTGGTCACTAATTGAGGAAGTCTTAAAAAGCATTTGTAACAGAGTGCTTGTTAAATCTATTTTTATATTTAAAATATGGAAACTGGCACCATCGATCATTAATGTTTACGAAAATTTTATGTTTGATCACCATATATATGCTTCAATTTTGACTGTTCCATCTCCAGCGTTTTGTATTGTGTACAAAACGATCAACTCTCGCGTGGTCAATTTTTAATTTATTAATTTTAATATATCAAAAAGTGCCTATGTGATATCCCAATTTTGCCCTTGTTTTTGTATTAGTTGAGGGATTGATATTGCGTTTTAGGGTGCAAAATGAAAATAAAATAAAATATAGGATGCAATTTGAGGCTTAAAATAGTATTAGGATGCACTTTGAAATTTCGCCGATAGTTGAGGGTGCAAAATGAAAATGAGCCTATTTTACTCGATTGTTCATAAACAAAAATCGTCTTATTTGATTTCCATTTTAGCGAACATCGATATGATTCATAAACTGAAATCGTCTTATTACCAATCGAGTTATATTTGGTTCCATAGCTTAATTGATAAAGAGGTAGAATGCTAAATACATGCCATCTCACCTATTCAAGCAATAAAATGGTTAAAAACATGTTTTACTCATTTGAGAATTTGATTATTTATGACTAAGAGTTAAAGACATGAAGATCATCAAACTTGACCAAGCAAATTTTTTCTTAATTTCCTCCATCATATATAAATCGACTTAATATATATTTGCGTGGTAATTTATGTTGTCGGGAAATACTATACACACACCAAAATACTGCTTTTTCTAAGCGTAGTTACTGTTTTACCCCTACTCATAATTCTTTAAATACTAGTACTACATTTTCAAATAAGAGGCCGTAATAGTACTTTCACTCCAAAAAGTCACTGTGTTGGTGCGTGTATACACGATATTGGGCCAAAGCCCTTTACATAGCAACACTTAGTTTAGACTTTGGAGACAAAATCATCGAAATAATAATTGATTGGTTGATTATGAATCTGTTGACCTTTTCCTAAAAATAGCACTCTGCACTCTTCATAAATTCACATATTTTGTACTACTTCTCAATTTAATTTGTCGAATTAACGCCGAAATTTCCAAATCGGTAATTCATGTTTATAAGCAAATTCTTCAAATTGAACAAATGGGCATTGCTATAGTTTCCAAATTAGTCTATCAATAAGGTGTTCTATCATAAAAATTTGATCTTTTGGTTGAAAAATTATCCATTTACCATTAAGATTCGATTTTTATTTGTTTGGGTAAAAAAGAGATTTGATTTTTGATCGTTTTTTTGTTCTGATTTTAATCTGCTTTCATATTGATTGAATTGATATAAGGTGTTGATTTTGGCATAATTGGTCATTATCTGATTAGGAAGTTTGTTTTCGTGATTTCGGAAAAAATATTGATTATATACTGATAAAGTGGGACAGAATCATACAAATAAGGGGGGTGTTTGATTGAACTAAGAAGATATTGCAATTCTGTTTCGTTAAGATATCGAGTTTTTAAGAGGTTGTGTTCATATAGTCGATACCACTTGATAAGGGTTGGTTTGTGATTATTTTCTTGGGTTTGAAGTTTGAGGGATAGAAATGGAATACTGTTGAATATATTTGGGACGGTGCTTGTGTTTGGATATATAGTGATTACGACTTTTTTTGGGATAATTGTTGATGAATCAAGCTGTTACAAAGGAGAGTTATGTGTGTGAGACCATAGGGTGTGAATTACTTTGTGTTTCGAGGCGTTTGGAGTTGCCACTAGAGGAGAAAAAAAAATTCATATTTTGTGTCCCATTAGATAGATGGGATAGGGGATTGTACGAACTGCAGGGTGGATAGCTAATTACTTGTTGAAATTGCTAGAGAAGTATTTGATTATCGGGGTCTGTTTTATTGTTGATAACGATGAGTAGTTCACAGAAATCGTCGTTGCCCACTAATGTGGCAGGGATTCTTGATGGTTCTCCTTCTCACACAGAGGTTTCATTTGTTGATAAATTGCCTCTCTATGTAAAGGAGCTCATTGCTGGGGGAGCAGCTGGTGCAATTGCTAAAACTTCTGTTGCTCCTTTGGAGAGGATAAAAATACTTGTGCAGGTTATATTTTAATTTTTGTGTGTGCGTGTGTTATTTGCTCATGGCTTTACATTAGTCATACAAAACAATGTGATACTTAACATTAATGTGCAGAGTAACTTCTTCATGGTATAAATTAGGTTTTGCCACTAGTCATCTGTTCTGTTTTATGCTTATATAATAGTGTAAGTCAGGAGTACTAACTTTTATGGTGGTCAATGTTACCGTTAATATATTTCGTTGACCTGGTAGTTCTAATCAGATCATAGTCGTACTTACCCATATGATGTGTGGTTATCAAGAATCTCGATCCCAAAAATCGAATAACTCACTACTTCAATTCCATGTGAGTGGCTCATTTGACTTCCCGTCGAATTAAAAACTAGTTCATGTAATCATGTGACGAATTATTCACTAACAAGCATGAGAAGAAAATTAAAGTTTAATAAAAATCATTGAAGTATTAAAAGTAAACTACCACCCAAGTTAGGCCACCCAAATTGAGAGTTTCCAGGTATCAATAAGATTTTGCGTGACCTTGGTTATGATGACCCCGTTAAATATATTATCTAAGTTAGCATGATAGGTATGAGGATATGTCACATTGCCACAAAAATATAATCTCAACCTTTTTGCCATTTTTTTTTGTCTTGTTGAGTTATAACTTGCCAGGTATTAGCTGGTTTCGCTCGAATGAATTTTATCCTAGTCCAGCAGTATTTACTTTCTATATTTGTTCATTGTTAGCAATTTTTAGCTTATATAATAGTTCTACCATTTACACTTCTTTGTATGTGGTTATATATAGACAAGGACATCGGGGTTTCACTCTCTTGGGGTTTATCAGTCTCTATGTAGGCTATTCAATCGTGAAGGTGCTGGAGGGTTTTTTAAGTAAGTTGAATGGTCTGTCTCTGACTGCCCCTTCTCTGAAGAGATTAGTTATAGATGATCAATGTGTTTTAACTTGCTCAATTTTGTGAACCAGAGGCAATGGGGCAAGTGTGCTCAGAATTGTTCCCTACGCAGCATTACATTTCATGACATATGAGCAGTATCGGTGCTGGATTCTTAACAATTACTCTGCACTAGGGACTGGTCCTTTAGTAGATCTATTAGCTGGTTCAGTAGCAGGAGCAACAGCAGTTTTATGTACTTACCCACTAGATTTGGCTCGTACCAAACTCGCATATCAGGTTAAAATCTGTATCTGATTTGTCGAATTAAACAAAATAATGTCTAAACAATTTTGTAGTTAAATGAACTGCCTTGGTTCTAAATTTCTACTTTCTTAGTTATGAACTTTTTCAAACTGTCTCATCACGTCCCGCTTCACTTATCATGGGAGTGTAATGATTTTTTTCACTCCACTATTTGGATAATTACTATAGCTTTTCAAATCGTGACTACTTGAACAGTGGCTCTAAAATTATATTGGATCACTACTCTATCGGTGTCAAGAGTGTTAATGATAGCCTTAAGAAACTTTTATATTACACCAGTCGATTTTGATTATAAATACTCCATATCATTCATTTATATATCATGCCTGACCAGCCTGAATGAATCTCAGTGGTTGCAGACTTTCCTTCTTTGTTTGTAGGTTGTAGACCACAGAGATAGTTTGGGTAAAGGTATCAAGAATGTCCATGCTCCACCTAGTGGGATACACAATGTCCTAAAGAGTGTCTATAAGCAGGGAGGAGCTCGTGCACTTTATCGAGGAATAGGTATGTCATACGTGTATATATATGTATGCTGAATCAATCATTAACGTATTACTATTGTCACTTATTAGTAGATGCAGTAACTATGAAGGAGGCTTGTAAGTAGAAATGTTACATCATCTACTTTGATTTATGTTTCATTTGTTTGACAAATATACCATGCCATCTTTAGCTCCTTGGCTGTACATTGTGTTCTTCGCGATGTGCTGTTATAACCCATGCTCAACTGAACACTATACTCTTGAGCAGGTCCAACGCTAGTCGGTATTCTACCTTATGCTGGATTGAAATTTTATATATACGAGAAACTCAAGAGCCATGTTCCTGACGAGCACCAAAGTTCCATAATGATGCGCCTTTCATGTGGAGCTATGGCTGGGTTATTTGGTCAAACTTTTACATATCCATTAGACGTTGTCAGGAGGCAGATGCAGGTATTATTTATTCTTTACAATTCTACAGCAAACAAGTTTTTTTTGTCGATTATGAGTGCATCCTATATTAATTCACACTTCGAAGGCACTCTCCTTCATTTATCAGATGGTAGTGGCAATTGATGTGCATGTATAAGGCTGGTCTTAGCAAAAAAAAAAAATCTCTTACACCACAGAAATACTCACATGCATAGATGAAAATCTTATCTTGTATATCCATCAGAAAAGTTCTGAAACTTGCATACTACCTCCATCCCAATTAAACTTGGAGGTATAACAATTCAATGGAAATTACTCGATTTTGCCCCTAAGCACTTTTTTTCATATATCAATTTTTTTGTTACATGAAAGAGCTCGTTTGTATTATCTAGTGGTATGAATTATTTGACATAAACTCAAAGTTAAGTGAATGGATCGTTGTTTCAACCTTCACAACCCTTTTTGGTCCAGGTTGAGCATCTGGAACCTTCCCCTCAGAGTAGTGCCAGGTATCGGAACACAATGGATGGGTTAACTACAATCGTGCGCAATCATGGCTGGAGGCAATTATTTGCTGGCCTCAGCATTAATTACATCAAGGTAAAGTTTCTCGTAACAACTTCAATGAACTCCATTTCCAATAAGATAACATTATGGCTAGATATACAGTATACTATTGCTTCATCTGACATCTTGAACCCCTTTAGGAATCAGTTACTGTTTTTCCATACACCCCATTTACTCGTGCAGGTTTAAGTTAGTCTCCATTCAGAGCATTTTAAGAATTTCTCAGCGGCTTGAGCATAAGCCGTAAGATTTCGTTATAGCAAGTTTAAAACTGAACTTGAACTGCAATATTATTCAAAATCTCACAAGTCAAGTCAGTTTTAGGTTTGATTGCCTCGGTGAAGGTGAAAGAGTGTGAAAGAGTGTTGTTGGTATGAGGCGCCTATTTCAGTCGACGTGTCCGGTGCTCGTGTTTCTTTTGATATGGTAAACTAACAAGCAAAAACTTACTTCGTTTGCAGATTGTTCCCTCTGTAGCAATTGGTTTCACAGCATACGACACAATCAAGGCTTGGCTTCGCATTCCTCCTCGTCAGAAATCCAAAGTTTCTGTTGCATAAGCCACAAATATACCAAACTTAACCAAGATTTCGTTCAACACATTACGATATTGTAGCTTTATTTTTCTCGTTGAAAATATTTTATTGTTGCTATTCAATAATACAAGAAACAATAGAACAGTTTAATTACACTTGTTTGAAATCTAGAGCTCAAACTTTTGTTTGAACATTCAACTGTTCGAATCCAACTCGTACTCTGGAATCCTTGGAAGAAGTCAAAGTGACTTTTTTTGTTCGTTCGACTTTTGACTAGAACCAAATTTTCGGATCATTTGTCAGAGCCATATTTCTCATATATGACCTATCCACAAGGTTGGTCCACTCAACTTTGATTTTTCACGTAGTGTTAATTTGATTAAGCAGTATTTAAAATTTTCAATTACCCCATTTCATGATGATATTCGAACTCTTGATTTCATGACTTCAATGATTGTATGATATTAGCTCGATCAGTAGACTAATCAACTATCTCATTTCCTAAAAAAAGAGATGATGAAATTGTCATCCTTGACAGTCCCACGCATCTTGTCTTAAAGTACATGAATAAAGTAAATAGCGGGATGTACCTCAGTTAATTAGGGATCAAAATTTACTCTTTTTTTCTTTTTGTAAATCAGCGATGAGGTAAGTTTTGTACCAGGACCTTTTGATCACTAGCAAGAGCCTTTTTCACTAGGGATCAAAATTTACATTTTAATCACTTCAATTACTCTTAGTTGAATCCACGCTACGCAAAGATGCGAGATCACAAATACCTAGCACTTTAACTTGTTACTAGTGAAGTTATATTTCGAACTATCACTCATAGTTTAATTTATATATTTTTATTTCCTTTAACTAATATTTTTTTCCTTTCAACATTTTTGAATTTTACATAAGTTTAATATTAAAAGACGAGATAACATAAACTAAGAAATTTATTTGTATAAATAAAGTTAAAAATAGAATAGGAAGATATGAGTGGTGGAAGAGATAATCACAAAATAGTTGGGTTTTGTGGAGGGGGCAAATGCCACATGAAGGGGTTATGGGCAGGTGGACACGTGCAGGGGTGAACAGTGGTCCACGTCGTGCCAAATCCCAGTTGTTGCCGAAAGTGAAAGCATATTAATATATACGTATTTAATTTTGAGGGATATAAGAACATGCATCAAAAGTTATTTGACTTTTTATTTTATTATTATACTCCTATATTATTTATTGTTTATTTATTATTATAATTACTATATGCCCATCACTTGATTGCTCGAATCTAAACAAGATGATGCTTATCATCATTAAGGTTGTTATCGGACGGGAAGAATTGAGATTCGCCCGGTATTCGATTTAAAATTTCAGTCCGTTTATTTATCTGGTAAGATAACTGTCGGGAACGGGTAAAAGCAATTAACTGGCATCTGATAACTTTTCCGTTAAAATACTAGATAAAGTGTTCAATAACATATTTGATGTTAATTTTTAGATATTATATATATTATTGATTTCGAACTTTTTTTAAAGGTTTTTTTTTTCTGTTGTACATGTTTTTTATCGGACACACTCGGAATCTGCCCAAACCAGCATCCACCCGCTAAGTTATCGGAACGATACTTATCCAAAAAATATACTCAATTTGATTAATAATCCCACACCAGATATAATATGTAACCTATCGATGCGATTCCGGAAAAAGTAGATATCGAGACCGCACAACACTAATCATCATCATTGGTTGCCCGGAAGGATCATATTCACATGATCCAATTTTTTATTTTATCTTTTTTAATACAATTCCTTTTTACAATCAAGAGTTTTCTATGTAAGGAGTAGTATTATTTCTTCTAAATATCAAAGAAATAATTCATATATGAATTTAAACCGATTTATTTTAATATAAATTGAATTAATGCTGTAAACGTATAATAATACTAGATCTTGTCTTATATTACTATAAAATTTTACTTGAACTGCACTTTATGTACTGATCAATTGGTAAAGAGCTTAGCTGTTATGCAGTCTAATTTTTTCATGTGCAATGGATTCGAGTTTCGTTATTGATATAATCTCGTATTAAAATGATAAACAAGTAAACTCAAATTTTATTAGCTCATTAAAACACATTCTGTAATTTATCTCCTCCCATTTATCGATCATTATTGTATAAAGTTGAGGTGTGATTCCACTTGTGGACGAGGAGTGGAAAAAAGAGTGTAATAAGAGGGATGTTTCCATATGGCCAGTTGGGGTATCCTTGTTTTTTCTTTAAAGGGAAAGATCTCCCACTGTTTTTAAACTATTATGCCCACTACTTGTCATCATTCAAGCAGGAGATTGGACTCATTATTGGAGCTACAACAAAAAAGAAATTACACTTCGGGAGACTATTATTACCCTATCGAAGGTGTCTTTTTATCATACAAATTCACTGTGCAATCATTCAACCTACCCCTAATAATCCAACTCTCTCTATCATAATTCGATATAATAGAGTAATAAAATCGAGTTAATTACATGAATGGTCTCAGATAATGTAACCAGGTTATAGTTTGGTCCCTCGTAATTGACGAATTGCAATTTAATCCTTAATATAACTAAAAGTATTGAATTTTAGTCCTTCGACCGTTAGTTTCGCTAAGGGTTGACGTTTTAACTGTTTTTGAAATAAATATAATTTTAAAAAGTTTTGGAATAATTTGAATAATTCAAATGACATACTAGTTATTACTCCCTCTGTTTTTTTTTATCTATTGTTTGACAATAATCTACTTTATTAAAGACATAAAAGTATTACTCTTCTAATCCTATTTAATTGTATTGGTTCCACCATAAAGCTACTCCTAATGTCTTGAAAGTTGAGAAGTCAATAAAACATACTACTTTATTATGGATAAAATAGAAAGTATAGTGAAAAAGCACATTGAAAAGAATAAACACTATCTTAAAAAACACAAGAATTCTAATCCAAATGGAGTAATAGATTAAAAAAAATGAAGGGAGTAAAAGATTTAACAAATTAATTTAATTTATAAAGTAAACGAACATTAAAATGAGAATTTGATTCGATCCCATTATATATTCACCTTCGGATAATATCATACTCCCTCCATCCCTAAATGATAGACATTTTGACTTTTTGAGTCAAATTTCGGATATTTTGACCGTAAATTATCGTTAGCCGCTAACAAATAATATAGTCAAATTGGATCTTGTTAGATTTGTCTCGATATATATTTTTTAAAATATCAAGTTCTTATAATTTTTACACATGTAAAATAAAAAATATTTACGTTTTAAGTCGTGTCTCGTAGACCGTGAAAAAGCAAATGACTCCATCATTTAGGGATGGAGGGAGTAATATAGTTTTTGAAACCCACATTCCCAAATCATTCCATTGTTCTTTGTGCCCTTATTATTTCATTTGTTAGTCTATTTGACCTTTGATTTACCCTAATTCATATAGTCATTCACATTTTATATTTGGGTCTCAGTGGAATATGTCTTATCCATTAATTTTCTAAGAGATTAATTCTCTTCACCTCGATCTTAACAAGTCATAATTCTTCCTAGTGTGTTGTGTTGTTCTCCAACAAGGAGCTACCTAGTTTCCCTTAATCTACTTTTAATCATTAGATTAATAACCTCCTATAATCATCATCACCTTATTCATTCTTCCTACTGTCTATAGATGATTGTGATCTATCTAGCAAAAAACTAATATTTTCATAATATTAAATTGTTTCAAAATTCAATGTACTTGTATCTTCACATAAGAAGTTATGATAAAAAATATTTTTATTTGTAGGATTTTCACTCAAAACAAGAAAGTATTAATTAATAATAGTAACTCCACCTATTTACAATTATATCCTCATATAATTGTATTAATATTCGGTTGAAGTGAGCATATATATGACCGTTGAGAATATGGTACGATTTAATAAACATGTACACTGAGTAATAATTACATGTTTGAATTGAAATGAGCATATATATGAACCCTTGAGAATATGGTATGTTCTAATAAACATGTACACTGAGTAATAATTACATGTTTTAGTTTTTTTTATGTAAATGGGGATATAAAGGAAAAAAAAGTTAGTACGTATGCTATACCTAGAAAGACAATAATTTTAGATTAGAGGAAGTATGTTATTAATTGACCTTTCATTTCTATTGTTCTTTTAAGAAAGTGGAACCTCTCTTGTAAAATTAAAAGATGTATTGTAATAACAGTCCTACAAAAGAAAAGAACAATAAAAAAACTTCGAAATTAATAATAACATATTTCAACAAAATATCATCACGATATCAACATTATTTGAATGAATCAAATTAAAACCTTATTACTTTAATTATTAGTAGAACCCTAATGAAAATGGATGGTCCACCAAAGGGGAATGTTAATAAGAAGGGCAGGGCGTGACACACGACGAAGCTACCCATACACATGATATAGTGAAAATGAATAAAATTAAGTATGTGGAGCATATTTTTCAATGCTTTAATCTACTTTTGTTGTTATTCATTCAATAAATTATAAAAAAGCATCAATACTTTATGTGCTTTCAGCCGCTCAAGAGCTTGGCGTGGATACAAGCAAGGGAACAAATTCTAGTCTGTGTTTAAATTTAATTGGTTATTCTCTTCATTTTTATATATTACTACAAAGTACTTGGTTTTCTTTTGAGATCCTCATAGCTGTAGAAAATTCTACTCCTTTTCTTACACAAAGTAGTTTTCTATTTAGTGTTTTAACTTTACATAACATGGAGTATGGACCTCTTTTCATCCTCTCATGCTCCAAGAGTTGATTGACATCATCGCTATTGCCAATTCTCACATGTTATAGTGAAAAAATTATTTAAATGGTCTCCGACCATATGTGTAAGTTGTACTTTAATTATAGTAAATAACCGTTTTGGTGAAATAGTCTATATAATTTGTACAAAAGATGCAGTTTCGTGCCTAAACTAATATTGTCGTTAAAATTAGAAGGAAATTCGCGATTAAACCTGATAACTTATGCACTAAACAACACCTTTTGTACCAATTACGAGGACTAAAGTGCAACTTGCACATATTATTGGAGACCATTTCAGCAATTTTCTTTGAGCAAATGGCTTCACTGATCACTCACGTTTGTTAAAAAATACTAGTCGATCACCTTAGTGTGACTTTGTATACTTTCGATCACTCATGTTTGAGTATTATGTATACTTTTGGTTGCTCACACGTGTTTTTGGTACAACTCTTTATTTTTCGAAATTTTGAACATTTTGATAAGGATATTTTAATCATTCTCTCATAATTTTGTCATGAAAATATAGAGTATAATGAAAGTTAGTTGATGGAAGTTAAAAAATTATCTCGCAATTGAGACATTGCACATTTTGGACATATGTTATAATGCTCTAGTCCCGGCTTCGATTGACCTCCTATACCAAATTACCAATTACATGATTGATGTTGAAAAAAATATGAATGTAGGGCATGGAGCATGATACTTATCTCAAATTCTGAATTCTATTCAATCAAGTTAAGAATATATTTTCCTGTAGAGATAGGGTTGACGATGGCCCTCAAAATATGAATAATAATATCTATTCGTCTTGGCATGCTAAAGCCTGATCGACCCCCAAGACTGACTACTTACTACACGAGTAATTATAATTCTGAGATTATATTGTTTACATGCATGACTTTAGGCTTAATTTTATCTGGGTCCCTGAACTAACTTTTTTTTCTCATTCAGGCTTCTGGTCACCTTTTTTTCCCAAGTAGGCCCTTGTGGCAAAAAATTGGCCCCTGAAATTCTTTTTTTCACACATTTTAAATTTTTGACTTTTTAAAATTCATTAACCTAAGGACAAATTAGTCATATTGCCTTTATTAAGGAAAAATTTACAAAATAGTTCATGTGCCATTTCAAAAAATTCAATTTTTTAAAATAACATAAATATTTACAAAAAATAGATATTATTATAAAATTAAAAATTCACCCCAACCCCCTCCCCCATCCCCACCCCCCCAGATCTGCAACAGCCCCCCACCGCCCGACATCAACATCCCCCAACCCCCCCTGCAACTGCAACTGCCGCCCCCCACCCCCGACATCAACAACCCCCATCTCCACCCCACCTGCAACAGCAACTGCCGCCCCCACCCCCACCCCACTTGCAACAGCCAACAGCCCCCCATCCCCCGACATCAACAGCCCCCAATCCCCCCCCTGCAACAGCAACTGCCGCCCCCTACCCCACCTGAAACAGCCCCCCACCCCACCTGCGACAGCCCCAGACATCAACAGCCCCCCACCCCCCCTCCCTCCCGCGACAGACCCCGACATCAACAGCCCCCCCACCCCCCCTCCCTCCCGCGACAGATGGATATTAGATGGATGAAGAACATTTTTTTTCTTATTTAATCGAAAAATTAAACAAATTAAACCTCGTGGCTGCTTGTTGCTCGCTGCTCGGATTCTCAAACAACAGAGGGTTTCATTCCTTAAAATATCATCAGATGGACGAAGAACATATGCTCAGAAATTATTCATCGATATTAGTTCTTGTTTGGTTGCTTCATTTTTTTTTATTGTTAACCATTTCTCCTCCTCTTCTGAAATTATTCATGGATATTAGTTCTTATTTGGTGATGATTTGAGCAGATCGGCCGGCAATATAGAGGTGGTGATGGTGAACGAAGATGATGGTGGCGATGGTGAAGAAAAGGGGTGGGTGTGGGGGTGGGGGTGGGGTGAAAGGTTGAAGATGATGTTTTTAATGAGGTTGCATTAAATATTTGAGGTTTGGTTAGTTTATAATTAGGTTGAGTTAGTTTCAGATGTGGTTAGACTAATTTGCCCTCTATCTAATATTTAAAATCAGAGAAATTAAAATTAAAAAAAAAGTTCAGGAACCAATTTTTGGCCACAGGGGCTTACTTGAAAAAAAAAAGATGATCAAGGCTTGGATGGAAAAAAAAAGTTAATTCAGGGGCCAGATGAAATTAAGCCATGACTTTACAACAACCAAGAGGACCAACTGTTGATAATTACTTAATGTTGTTGTTGAAGGTGGAAGATGATGATATTTTTAAAGAATTAAGAAGGTCTTATTGGAGGCTGAACTTTTATATTTACAAGAAAAGCTAAGATGCATTGGTACTAACAATTTAATTTATGTGTCGACAGAAATGGACATACCACCGCGGAGGGGAAAAAGCTGCTTCTCGTTTCAAATTATTGAATAGTTTCATAATTCATTATAACCACTTTTGTTTTGTTTTATTGTATGTCCAACCCTACATAAAAAATTAGTTTGAGTGAGTCTTTGGACATAGAGTTGAGTATCCGACTCTTCACGTAACGTGAGGTTTGATTTCTCTTAACGAGCGATCATTATCTGTGTTGAAGTGGTTAAAGATAAGTTCTAGTCATTGATCAGTCAAGACACGTTTTACAATTTACCTACTTTGTGTATTTCAAAATAAGGATGTGTTGGGACCGTTTAAATGAGAATTTTCTTTTTATAGAGGGTTGGTGATGATGGTTACAATTGCTTATGAGTTGAAGCTGAGGAAATGAAGGTTTAATGATATGGTTAGTTAATTAAGTGTGTCATACATATGTAAGTTAAGTAGAGGTCATTATGCCAGGGGATTTCGTATGTCAGTCAGGGTGCATCAAGGACTAATAAGGTGGAGTGTTGGTGGTGATGACTGCTAGAATTTGTCACGAGTTGAATTGAATTCGAACGAATAAAGATTTAATGTTATAATCATTATATTTAATTGTGTCATACATATACACAAGTTGAGTTAATTGTAGAAAAGGTTTCTCAAATTTAACAAAAGCCGAAACCTATTTTCAGAAGTGTGAAATATAATGGTGTATCATGTCAAATGGTCCTTTAATTTTCCATTAGGGGAGTATCTAACTTGAGGAATAATGCCGCCGTTAGCATCATTGCAACCTCGTTTTAGGAATTTTTAACTTGAGGGCTATGATTGTACATATACAAATTCGTCTTTGAGTCTTCATTTCTCGATAACACCTGAAATTATTTATGTAATTATCTCTACATATGCTTAAAAAGGATTAAATACAATGAAATGATCATAATAGACTTTTCAATAAGCATGAGCTGAGCTCCTTAAATCTTATAGATTTGGTTTTAAATAGTGGGATATAGTTACACTTTAGTTCTTAATAGTTATAATATTGTAGATTAGTCCCTAAAAATGTCACAAGTGTTGCAATATAGTCCCCGAAAGTAACAAATATTGCAGTATGGTCCCAAAAAAATAGGGGCTAATGTACAACAATTGCCACCATTAGAGACTATATCCACTTTCGACTAGTTTCGAGAACTAATCTGTAACAATATATGTAACTATCTGAGACCAAATTAACAATTACTTTATTTAAAAAGGTCGGACCCTTCATACAAATAGCAACTACATTAAACTAATTAACATTGTAAATACATTTAACGAGCGAGTTAATGATCAATCTTGTCATAGAAAATTAAGTTGGATCAAATTGCCATTCTCTCCTTAATGATTTATAAATTACTCCTACAAATTAGTCCTTAAAACTTACGTATAAATTGGTCCCAAGTAAATTGAACAATAAGCATTAAATAATAAGCAAAAAATAAACTAAGAAAAACAAAATAGTGTGAAAACATTACACTAACAATCGTCATGTGCCCCTGCCCCTGCCCCTGCCCTAATTGGACTTTGGAAGTAGGTAAAACGGAGTGTAGTTCCTGATTATTGATTACAAGGTTAATGGCAGGGTTGATCACCTATGTTTGTCAAATATTTTCAGTCGATCACCTATGATTTAAACCGTTCCAATCGATCACCTATGTTTTAAATCGTTCCAGTCGATCACCCAATCTGTAACTCCACCATTAAGTTTTGATGTGACTAACACGTGACTTGCATTAAGGCTATTTCGACATTTACTAAATGTATTTTAAAGATAAAAATGGGATAATCATTCTCTAATCTCCTAACTAGAAAGTTTCAGCCAATTGACGCCGCCACTGTATCGGCCGGGGCCTTGCGACATCGATTCCAGAGAGCGGTGATTGGAGAAGTCAACTCCCTCTTGAAGGCCATTGGTCGAGGGAGGGGGGTTAGAGATGATGGAGGGAGAGGGAGGAGGGGGTTGTCGCAGGTCTTGGGGGATGATTGTGAGGGAGGGAGGGAGGGGGGTTGGGACGATTGTGAAGGAGAAGGCGGTTAGCATGATTGACTAAAATACTTTCCTTAATTGTCATGTGACAATCACGTGACCAACATAACTGAAATTAAACGTAAATTTTAACGGAGTGACCAAGTGGAATACAATTTAGAACATAGGTGATCGACTGAAACGGTTTAAACCATAATTGATCGACTGGAAATATTTGACAAACACAGATGATCATCTCTGCCATTAACCATCGATTATATATGTGTAAAAAACAATGTGACAAGTTAATTTGTAACTGAACAAGTGTAATTAATCTATGTAATAAGCAATGTGAGTTTTGTATTGGGGTGGTCTGTGGTTAGTTTAATGGTGATCTGGCAGATCTTAAATTCACAAGACTAGTCATCCTTTTCACACACAAAATGAAAGATGAAAGATCTATCACCTAGTGATGAGGTCCAAAGAGGATGCATAATATAAAATAAAATAAAATAATAGGAGCATGCCACAAAAGGATAAACCCACATTTATTCCATAAATCTCTTTCTCTTCTATTTAAACCCACATACCTTACCCTCTCCTTCCACACAAATCCATACAAATCCCTTTCATATACAACAGTACTATCATTTTAGGGTTCTTTTCTTTTCTTTCCAAATAAACCCTTCACAATTAGGGTTGCCCTTACTCCTATGGTGTATCAACAACAAGGCCAAAAAGGGTAATTAGGGAGGTGACAGAAGAGAGTGAGCACATATGGTGTTTTCTTGCATGATGAATTCCATGCTTGAAGCTATTTGTGCTTACTCTCTATCTGTCACCCCCATCTCCTCTCTTTCGAATTCGATCTCAGTCTCATATTGGTTGATTTTAAGTTTCGATTCTTCATATGAGACTTTAATTATTTAACACTGATTTTTCTATAATTAATCAAGTCAAACTAAGGTTGATTAGTTTTGATTTTTAGATAGCCTTTTATTGACTATGTAAGAAGTCGATTAAAACGACTTTTTGATGAATAGTTTGTTTAGACATACGCATTAGGGTTTTTGTTATAAAATTTGTTATCTTTCATTTGAGTGCTAATTTAATATTAAAAATGGTGTAATGTCTTTTTAATAGAGGTCAAGTAGTGCTAATTTATATTGTTAAAATTAAAGTTTAAATTCTGAAACTAAATATTGTTATATTTGTGATGTTTCAAATCTGGTGAATATACATAAACGATACATAATATATGTATTTACTCAACTTACTGTTTCGATTATTTTGATTAAATTGAAATTATATATATTTTAAATGTCTAAGATGTGTTAGGATGAAATTGTTATTGGTTGGTTAGTCATAATCTCTACAAGTTTCTTAGTACTTATCAAAATTCCACTATGATTATCTTTTAGTTAATGAAACTGAATTATATGTGTACCAATGAGTTTAGCTAGCTTTCTTGAGCAGTATAATTAGAAGATTTTTTTATAAATACACTTCAATTCATAAACAGCTTGGTTTTTCCGGATATAGGCCTGAAAATTCCATAGAGCGAGTGTGGAAACACAGCGAAGTCAGCCTCAAATCGAAAGGGGAGGATGTGTTGGGAAAAAGCTCAGGTCCGATTTCACTAGACTAAGAGAGTTGGATGTATAATTAGAGGTTGAAGAAAGACGATTTCATTAATTTGTAAAACTAAACATAAAGCTGATATGTTAATTGAAGCATTAGAGCATTATTATTATTATTAAAATGAAAAAACAAATGGTATTTAGATATGTCAGCTGAAATAAAAATAATATCTTCCTTTCATTGAGGATTGTCGGTCAACTGATGTCACTAAATTAATATTCATAAAATATATTCCGCAATACAGTATTCCGTTGAGACAGATTCAATGGCTGATGACGATTGACGGGGTCAATCATTTTCCACAACTCATCTATCGGAGCTATTTTTTTATTATATTTTGTTTTATATTTATCATGATTCCAATTAAGCTAGTTTGGTAAGTTATTTTTCCTATTTTTATCCATCATTAGTAATATTTGGTTTAGGTGTATCATGTATGTATGTTATGAAACTGAATTATATGTGTATGTTATGGAAGAGAGTTAATTATCTATTTCCCCATATGTATGAAGATGAATGTACATTTTAGTCTGAAATAATATTTTTTATAAATTAGTCATCGAAAGTGATATAAATGTTGTAATATGGTTTATGAAAGTGACAATGTTGCAATATAGTTTATGAAAGAATAAAGAGTACTAATGTGCAATATTTGCCACATAATTTTAGGACTATACTGTAGAATTAGTATCACTTTCGAAAACTAATTTACAATAATAATGTAAGGATTTGAGACAAAAGTGAAACTATGTATGGCGATTTAAGAGGAAATCATGAACTACTTCTTCAACATTAGGTTAAACTTATCAATGGCAATTATTAGGATCGTGTAGAGTTAATCGAATAATCTAATAAAAATGTTCTTGCTAGTGATCAGAAGGTCTTGAATTTGAAACTCATCTCATCATTAAATATAAAAAATTATTGTGATCGCGTAAATTTTCTTGTGATGTTAGAGAGTCTTATATAAGAGATTTGGGGTTTGAGTTGTGTTATTTGCAGGTTTTGGGACATTATCACCTAAGACTTCTTTAATTTTTTTTTTGTAAATTAATTAACAATAAGGTAAATTTTGAATTCATGACATTATAATCGCTAATAAAATCATTTTCATTTAACTATTCGAGTAATTTTAACGTATCAGCTAAGAGTTAGTGGAACACTCAAGTGCAAATGGAGATTGTGCAACGAACATTGCCCAGGAGATAAAAATTATTTGAATAATAGGATTAGATGTCCGCTATTCTAGGTTGACTCTTCATATATTTGACGATTTGTTACAATTTATGATTGTATATGTCAATTTGTTACGATTCATTATTGTTAGTGGCAGAAAAGTACAAATTTCACTAATTAATTGGGGTCATTTATTTATGAGTAATACTTCATTTCACAGTGTATTTTGTATGTTTTTACTGCTCAATAATTTAGTAACATTTGACTAAAACTTTTAATTAAAAAGTTTTGAGTTTATATTTTGTTAGATGAAATGTGTTTTAATTTATATTTATTTTAATTATCAATTAATTAAAGAATTTTGTATTTATTATTTACAATATTATTTTATTCATATTCTCATTATTAATTTATAAAAATAATAATAATAGTAGTGATAATAATAATACTTAATACTCCATGTATTTGTATGTAAAGTCAATAAAGAATTTAATGAAATACAGGAACAATCATTTAATTAGGATGGATTCCAAGTGCATCATTTAATTATTGCTTGCTTTAGTGTAGGTCTGTACGTCAGTACGATGGACTCCAAGTGAGGAGTATTAATGTTATTGGCTCTAATTTTCTTTTTATAGATGATACGCTCATTTAAGGGCCTCCCGCTTGGCTAGTTCATCGTTCAACAGAGGAGGTGAATCTCGGATGTGCCTCTAGTGGCTCGGTACTCCACCTTAAGAGACCAGAGTAGGCTGGGTAACCACCCACAATCAGATCCTCCCTTGAACAAATGCAGAGTTACTAATGCATTTGCCGTGGATTAAACCCACACACTCGTGGAGAAGCACACTCTTATAGTGAAGCCCCTTACCATTTGAGCTATGCCCTGTAGACTCTAATTTTCTTTTATGTATTTATTATTGTTCGATTGACTTTTTATCTTTTTGTAAATTATTAATTAACTGAGACAAATTGTTTTCAACGAATATTAAATTCAAGCCCCCTAATTAAAAATTCGAATCAAATGTCACTAGAATATTGAGCATCCGTCTTGGGAACAACACACAGGAAATAACATTTAATTATGAAAGTAAATTTGTTATCACAAAATTTCTTGCCCATTATGATATACCTATTTATTATGAAATATACTATTCCGTATTAGTTATACCCTAGAATTTGAATTTTGAAGAAAGAAATTTCATTAAAATAAAGATGAGAGTATAATTTTTATAAGTGTGAAAAGAATATAATTAGCTCTAAAAATATACGTATATATGTAGTAAAATATGTTGAAGAAATACCCATGGTTTACAATAGCCTACTGTAATGTTTTCCTTAGCTGGAGTCTGGAACTCGAAGATCCGATCTGCCGACCACTTGGATTCTGATTCTATATCATGAGTATTAACAAGAATAGAATGTCCAGGAACTCAACTTAGAACTAAACTTAAATTTAATTTTGACCAATTAATAGAAAATAGTTATTTATAAGGTAAATTTATTTATTTTTTCAACTTATGGGTAAACGCACGTAACCAAATGACGAAATTTTAACAAAATTAAAAGTTACAAAGGACATTTTTCAGAAAAATTAGAGTGTGTTGTGATGCGGTATTTTACACTTTCTCGAGTATACCCTAAGCCAAAAAGACAATAAAGTACTTATGGTGCGTTTGAAAACTAAAATGTTTGCCAAAAACAAAAGTTTTAGCTAAAATAAGTATCAAAATTGAAATTTTTACTAGGAAAGAAAATAGTAAGGAAATCAAAAAAATTGAACAAAATTACAAGGAAATAAAAGAATTGAAAAAAACAAAAACAAAAAAAACAAAGAATTTAACGGAGCAACAAGAATCTTGGTCAATTGGGAGTAAATTAGGCAGACACAAATAGATTAGGGTCACTAAGTTATAAAAAGTTTCGTTTTTTCCCCAAAAATTGCTATTCACGCTTATAAATTTAACGGAGCTAACGGAATGGGGATCAAATTGAACTAATATATACACTTTCATGGACCTTTTCCGTAACGGTGCAACTTTCGGGGATTAAAGTGCACCCGGCTCCCACTTATTGGGACCGTTCTAGCAATTAACTCACACATATGTAAGCATTTGAGGAGGTTGAAATTTTGACGATAAGCAGACTTGTTAACAAACCTTTGCATTTTAGCAACTCAAAGTCTTGAATTTACCAGTCAATCGAATAATCGAGTAAAAAAGGCAATTATTTGAAATTCACCTTGTCACTAATTGATAAAAGAAATCTTATATTCACGTTGGGCCTTTTTATTTGGACATGTTTAATGAGATTCTTGAAATCGAGGCCTCATATTATAAAACTCCAACAATCTAACCCATTACATATTTGATTGTCATTTGTCATAACTCACAATCTACAAGTTTAATTTATTTTAGTTCAACGTTAGATGGATTTGGGCATGTAAATATGTAATGTGTGCATTTGTCTACTCCACAAAAAACCCATTAACATGCATATTGAACTATGATCTATAGTGTGCCATTTTTGTGTTACTACTTACTTGTATATATGTCATACAAGCACAATTTCAGTTATTACTTCATTAACTCTAATTTTATTTGAAAATCTTAACTAAAGTAAAAGCAAAATAAAATATTTGATTGTTCCTTTTCTATGTTATAAGTTTAGAATTTCTAGCTAGAGATTTGAAATAATAATGTAGAAAATTTTGACACAAATTCACCTATAAATTTTTTCTTTTTATGTTGTGTGTATTTAACATCTTAAGCCAATATATATTTGTTTGAAATGAGATCGCAAGAGCGAAAACCTGACGGAGTAAATGCATGTAAATAAAAGACTTACGGGTCGTGAACTTTTTTATGTAGAAAAACAATCGGCGGTAAATGAGTAAATAAGTACCCGTTAACTATGTGCCAGCTGCGGAGGTAATACAAAGGATGCAGATGTTATCTGGAATGATTGGGGGTAAAGCGTTCGCCCTGTAGGTAGCTTGCTAAGTACATTGTCAATTTCAAGGATGTCAATCCTAAACAGGTAATGCATAAGAAATTTCCTATAAAATGCCTAGATATAGAAAAGAATATCAACGACGAAAGCAGTACATTAAATCGACACTAACACTGGGAGACGAAAGCGAAGGGGCAAATGACATTACATACCGTAGTAGTCTTAGTGGCGGGGTATGATCAAACTTATCCTTCGTCGTCTAACTGCTCACTTGACCTCTATTAATGCCAAAAACCCCAAAGGCCAAAAGAGACAAAGAAGCTGGGAATTTTATATCCCCTGTTTGGTATGAATCTGTCTTTTGCAAACCTCACCACCAATTAATAATAAGAGTAACACATACAATAATAGCACCAATAAATTAACTATGAAAAGATATGGAGCAAATGATTCACCAAAAATTATAACAATAATACTATGGCTTGGCTCTACCCCTCCTCTCCATACTTTTACTCTTTGTCTTCTACTTAAACTTTTCTAGTTTTTAGTAATTTGTAGTATTATTTATCATTTTTACATGTATATTTGAAAATAAATCAACTTTAAATGTTACGAAAATATTAAAAAATATTTATTAAGTTCTTACATCAATTGATAAAAGAACTACATCCCAAAAAGTGTCGATTTTTTTTCTAATATTAAATTTGGTAGTTTTCTTTAATTCATCTAATCTTAATTATATCAAAACATGTCGTGTTAATGTTAAAGCATATTATAATTATTGTTAGTTCAAACATTTGTGATATAATTTTGTGACAGTAATATAAAAACCAATCATAACAGTTCAAAACTTGGTACCAATGTCATTTTTGGAGGGAATAGAGATCATTAGCTATAATTTCTCTTACATTTTCCTAAGTTTACTACTGTTTATTTTAAAAGTTAATTAAAAAACATAAAGTAAAATATTATCACAAATTCACAATGTTAGTAGAATAAACATAAATTATAATTAAATCATAACAGCCCCGATCTATTTTTGGACATATGGCCTATAATTGAGTAATAATTAGGGAATTTAATTATTAGTGCAAAATAGTCATATGATGTAATGACTGAGTGGTGATGTGATGAAATTAAAGAGCAAAAAACCCAAACTGGTCTTTCACAAGTCTCTGTTTCTTCTTTAGACATACACATATACATACAGACAACTGTTCATATAGACAAAACTGAGATATTGAGCTCTGTGTAATCAAGAAAATGGAGGAGCAACTCAAAGGTGGTGGTGGTGGTGGTGGTAGTGGAGGAAATGGGGAAGAAGAAGTGTTGGGGTCCAGCTTAACTATGGAGAAAGTTGCTGCAGCAAAGCAATTTATTGAGAATCATTACAAGACTCATATGAAAAGTATTCAAGACCGAAAAGAAAGGTACCCATTTGAAAAAGTTTTGATTTTTTTGCAGTTTCGTGTGAAATTGAGTATATTTGTGTTTGTTAGTATGCCCAATTATGAAAATTATTTGATTTTTACAGTTGTTTATGAAATTGGGTACTTTTGTATTAGTCTTGGTTGAACATTTTTGCTTATTGTGTAGTCAGTATTGGTTGTTGTACAAGATCTAGTGTTCAAGCTATAAGTTATTACTCAAAATGAGAATTTGTTGGAGATTTAGTGGATTGTAATTGGTTTCTTGAACTTATGTTTATGATTATGTCCATGGAAATTTAGAGGAAATGTACTTGGGTTTTAAGACGTAGATACATAGGTTCGCCTTACGGATAGAGGCATATTTTGTTGGGGGAAATGAGATGTGATGTTGTGATCAAGGGAAGTTGTAGACATGTTTGCATAATTGTATTTGTTTTTAGTTGGATCATTCAAATAAGATTTCATGAATTAACCTTACTTCATAAATGGATATTGGATAATAAGCTTACTTAGTAAATGGATATTGGATAATGTTTGGGAAGTGCATTGATTTCTTACATCATGCCCTCGCCTAAGCGAGCTAGGGGAGGGGGGTACATATGCAAGTGCATAGATTTCGTGAAGTGCTATTTCAGCAACTCAAACTCATGAACCTAGGTCACACTCTGATCACATGTAACCTTGCTCCAAACCAACGTTACAATGTTTCTATGATTAGTTTTAGGGTGCTGAGTGTCAAGCCAAGGCATATACTACTATGGCCATGTATTACTTATGGCACAATATAAGCTTTGAAAACATCCCTGGAACATTTATGTGAGGGTGAAGTATAGAACACGTGTCAACAGAGATCGGATGATGGTGGACTCAAGGCTGTGAATTAATAACTACCTCAGAAAGCTCTTTCTGGAATGTCATACTATAAGATTCTTACCTTATTACCTTTTGGTACTTAATGCTATTCCCTTGGAAATTTTATTCAATCTGTTTTATAATGTATCTAAGTCCCCATAACCTTTTGTCTGGTGAAGTAACGGGTGTGAAGACTGAAGGATGTTCATTTTCCATATCCTGATATATTGCTTACATATAGGCGATGGGTTCTCGAAAGAAAGCTAGCTTCTTCAGATGTCCCGGAAGAGGAACAAATAAATTTGATAAAGGATTTAGAGCGCAAGGAGACCGAATATATTCGACTCAAGAGGCACAAGATAAGCGTAGATGATTTCGAGCTACTGACTATAATTGGGAGGGGAGCTTATGGTGAGGTTAGTTATGTGAATGATGCAATAAGCACTACTCTAATGTGTTTTAGTAAGACCCATGTGCTCTAAAAGTGAGATTGGCCTCCATTATATGTTCTTGTTATATTAGTATGAATATTGTAAAATGAATGGAAACCATGTGGTTCAATAATCTATTAGCTTTGTTGGTTAAAACTTGTCGGGTCAGTTAATCAAGAATAATCTCTTGCTGCAAACCTGAAAAGATAATTGTTCATTTGTGTTTTTTACTTCTTATTATATACTCCACAATAATAACATATTCGTCTAGAGCTGATTTTAGGATTTAAGGTGCTGATATTCGTATAAGATATTCATAAAAGTCTATATCAGACTGTCCTTGCAGCTTATATGGTCCCACTTGAATTTGGGTTGGTCAGGTCATATTCATCATCAAAATGAGTTAAGAAGTAAACCAGCCTGCTTGCTAAATATGCAGTCGGCAGTTGGGAGTGGATTCCGAACTGCCTGCTTTTTTAGCTTTTTCACTTGATGGATTCTAGTGCTGCAGCACAAAATTCATTTTCATGATGTTAGATAATTAATATACTTGAGGTGAACCGGTGAACGACTTGGAAATTCCTTAGTTGTAGTTCTGGTTGCTAATTGTCCTTTATAACTCCACAGGTCAGGTTATGTCGGGAGAAAAAATCCGGCAACATTTATGCTATGAAAAAGTTGAAAAAATCTGAAATGCTGTCAAGAGGACAGGTGAGTGTTCAATAGACGCTTTGATTCTACATGCAAACTCTCATGAATTTTCTTGAAGTTATGCAATTCTGCTTAACTGTATTCCTACTTGTATATTTTATATGGTATGCCTTTGAGTTGGAAAGCTTTCTATTATGATAATAATTTTTTATTTATATTGACCTTTGATTTTATTGCATATTGTGCCTTCTCTTTCTAATCTATAAGTATCTACGTTGTTTCTTAGCTCAAACATTCACATTCTAATACATATGTATTTATGGCTCTTGTGCATGCAGGTGGAACATGTTAAAGCAGAGAGAAATCTCCTTGCAGAAGTCGCCAGCCATTGCATCGTAAAATTGTATTACTCATTTCAAGATGTTGAGTATTTGTACCTAATTATGGAATATCTTCCTGGTGGTGACATGATGACTTTGTTGATGAGGGAAGATATATTATCTGAAGATGTGGCTAAGTTTTACATCGCTCAAAGTGTACTGGCGATAGAATCCATTCACAAGCACAACTATATCCACAGGTGTGTATAGTTCTCTTCTAATCACTTAATAAGGACTACATGTAGAGCTTATCTGCTGGTTGAGATGGCCAACATATTAGCAGAATATTGATGAACATTTTCTTTCAGAGATATCAAACCTGACAACCTGCTTCTCGACAAGAATGGCCACATGAAACTCTCAGATTTTGGTCTTTGTAAGCCACTTGATTGTAGAACTTTGTCCACTGTGAATGAGAATGAAGCAATGGGTGATGAGAATATCAGGGAACCGATGGATATTGATGGTGGTTTCCCTGATGCTGTCAATGGTAGCAGCTGGAGAAGTCCACTTGAACAGCTCCAACATTGGCAGATGAACCGTAGGAAGCTGGTATAAGATCATAATACAGTCGTGTTGTTAGCATAACAACAAAGTTCCTTTCAATCAGTTCGATAGGGTTTTTTTTTTATATAGCAAACTCAATTAATTATTGTTATAGACTATAAATTAAATCGCCTATAGACATCTACTATAACTTATGCCGTACTGCTTTGTAGTGCTAAAAATATGTTCATGTCATTCCAAATTATTATTACAAACCGTTGGGCTCTTTTGTAATTATCTATCTTTTGTAGTTAACATTTCATTCTTTTGAAAGGCATTTTCAACCGTGGGTACGCCAGACTACATTGCTCCTGAGGTGTTGCTGAAGAAGGGATATGGCATAGAATGTGACTGGTTAGTGGAATCCAAACATTTCATGAACGTAGTTGTTAAAAGAAAGTGGAGTTTGGTCATACTAGAAAGTTGATTCCCCTTGTGTTATAACATTAAAATTTTACTAAACTTCGTTTTATATCTAGTAAATCATTGCACGATATCTATTTCAGTGTTGGTGATTTGTTCATTTCGTTCAGGTGGTCTCTTGGTGCAATAATGTATGAGATGCTTATGGGTTATCCACCATTCTATGCAGATGACCCTATAACCACATGTAGAAAGGTGTTGTCCTCTGCACTTAGTTACTTCCCACTATATTACCAGTTTCTCATCACTAGATCAGACAAGAATAATAGATATCTTGTAGTATGAGAATGAATGTTATTTAAACATTTCACCTAGACCTCAGCATAATCTATTATCTTATTTATGGTTCTGTGCCTTTATTATCAATGCATGCTTTTCTTAGGATGGCATTATATGCTTATGATTGTACCCCCTCACCCGAAAGAAAAATTGTACTTGTATTCTTGCCTAATTTCGATCTGCAAATACTTTAGTTTTCAAATTAGTGGATTCCTCACTACTACATGCTGACTGATTCTTTGCTGCAAAGCACTTTATTCCTGGTCTCTTTTTAATCATATCTAACAATTGTATATCCACGATCCAGATTGTTCATTGGAGAAATCACCTAAAGTTCCCAGATGATGCTAAACTGTCGATAGAGGCAAAAGATCTAATATGTAGGTTACTTTGTGATGTTGACCATAGGCTTGGAACTGCAGGAACAGACCAAATTAAGGTATTTCCTGTTTCAAAATAATTTTGTTTGGCCCTTCTATGTTATATACCTATATTTCATGAGAGTATAAAACAGGCTCACCCATGGTTTAAAGATGTCATATGGGAAAAATTGTATGAGATGGAGGCAGCATTTAAGCCGGAAATTACTGGGGAGTTGGATACTAGAAATTTCATGAAATTTGACGAGGTATCTCTCATTTTCCCAATAAGGCATTTTTCTTCAGAATTCTGTTTTGCTATGTTGTACCTATCTTGTTATAATATATTCGGCTTCAGACAGACAATATAGATTTTATCAACCTTTTCTCTTTCTTATAGTTGGATCTGCCAACACCATCAACACCTGGCTCGGGGCCTTCAAGAAAGGTTAGGGACTGTTTTGTTTCATTGGAGATATGCCAAATTCTTCTAATTGTCAGTTTATTTGTGGTGATGAATATAGAAGTTTGTTTGAAGGAGTAGTAGCTCGGTATATAACTCAAGTCAACTATTTCTAACTCTTCGACTAGTTTAGATCCTGCATATTTGGAAGGATGTTATGATTACTAAGGTTTTGTTGGTTCGGTGTTGGTTAAAGATGGATCCTAGGAGACTCCTGTTATCCCACTTTTTTTTTTTTACTATACATGCACAATTATGGCAACTTCAATTGTAATCTTAGGATTATCTTTGATACATTACTTACTGCACCTTGTAGCCACTGTACTGTTAGAAAGTGGAAGTCAGAATCAACATCGGAGATGTTCAACTTTGATTGTGACAAACTAACCCAAAATGGTTCGTAACTATTTAGTTGTCTCAAAATACTCTGTTGGACCCTGGCAAAGTTGTATTTTATATCTGTTACTATTATTTGGTGAATTAGTTCGAGTTGCTCAAACCAGAATGATATGTCTAACTACAAATATTACTTCCTACAGATTACGCCCAAAGATCTAAATTTTGTTGGATATACATTTAAGAATTTTGATGCTGTCAAGGCCATCCAGAATTCCTCAGGTTGGTGATCTTGTCCTTTTTATTTTTCCACTGTCCAACCCGCTGTTATTATATATGACTTTCTAGCACATTATGCACTTCAATATGTGTATGGCCTTCTTGAATGGATGGCATTAGAAATCACCATCACTTCCGTCTCTAGTTGAAGTCCAATATAGCTTCTGAGCTAGGATTTTACATTTTATTGACCAATCGATAATTTTAGTAAGATTGTTCAATAAATTATGTGAAGGCTCCACTTATAGTTTTAGAAGGTTCGAGGCTGCAATCTCCACCTCTGATCTAGTATCAATCAAGTATAAGAAGGTAGCTTAGAGGTTGAGGTTTCCGTCTCCATAAATCATTCCTCTGTTTGTTGCAAATTCTCTGTAGTTGCTCTTATAGTAGATACTGAATACTGTACTATAACATGCATCAATTTCTATGTCCATGTCGGATATGCTACTAAGATACTATGTCAAAAGTCTACCTTCCTGCGAAAAATTTGAGAAAGAAAAACTAAAGTTCCCTGATTAGCCCACATGGTGCATCCTCACTCCGGAGGATGAATAACTTTTGTTGTCACAGTATCAGCATCAAGGTCTATCCAAGTATTATGTGGAAAAGGGATCATAAATTTCCTGCCCGTTCTTCTTTTTCGAATTCCCAAAACTCATTTCTAGACAATCCTTTATATGGTTCACCAGCTGAGCTCCTTATACTTCAATTTCTATTCCTCTCTTTGCTTCTGATTGTTTAAGGATTTGGTCCTGATTTTATAGATCCCTCAAGAAGCTCATCTCCTAGGCGGTCAGTTGAATCTATATTTGGTGAGTGACTTTGATTTTACCTACATTTCAGTTGGTTAGTTCATCTGTTGTTAAGCATGGACTGGTGATGCAGTGTCCCTAATAATTTGATTTTACTGAACACGGCTCGTTTCTTCAGGTGTTCCTCAGGGAGACCAGATGAGGCGAGCTACGGGCCAGGATTCAGATGTTCAGATGATTACATCGACTGGTGATGCAATGTCTCCTTAATAATTTGAATAATTATCAAGTGAATTAGGAAGTCATGTGTGGCAAATACCTGTATATTTTATCAGGTTTTGCGCTCCCTAATCAACACTCCCTATAAATGGCTCTGTTCTCGTGTTTTGCAGAACCATCAACTTTAATGTACAGTATGGTGCTTGAGAAATTTAACTAAGATCATTGTAATAGACGTTAGGGTTAGATCGTCTTATTCTTGCCCTCAGCTGCCCAGGTTGGCAATGCAAATTGCTCTCTCTTGTGGCAGTTCTTGGTCTGGTTTGTATGTGTATTGGAATTGTTCGCCTTTTATCTATTAATTAGTGTGGTGATGGGGGCATAATGATTTTGATTCAATACTTTCAAATAGGCATAACCAAATTTGAGTTTGTACATCCTATTGATCTTCCAATTTTTTCGAAAGTCTGTCGATGCATTCAAAATTATGATTTGATGCAATTTTGTTAGTGTTTGATAGTTTTTAGCTGGTTTCATATGGTGCCAATGTTGTTTCTATCTTGCATAATAAACAGTTTATAGTGGCGTCGGCTATGAGTATCATCTTCCCTTTGCCTAGTCTCATGAACTTTAGATTTTCTTGTATCATTCTCATATAACTCTTCGGTCTACCTTTATCTCTAGTCCATTTATGATTATCGTAATTTCACATCTTTTTTAGTCTACTTTTTTTCTCCAATTCATACGTAACTATTGTAGCTTTGCATCTTCTGACAGGTGTATTCATTAAACGTCATTATGTTGTGCAAAATTAGACAATCTTGGTTGTAATAGAACTATTAGGCAAAATTACAAAACAAAAAAATGAGTGTAACCAAACAATATTGGTGACATTTAGCTACATATATATTTGTAAGGACAAATTTTTGTGGAATAATAATGTCAACTATTTGAATATGAAACACACTCACACACAACTCTTGGAAGAAAAACTTCCAACCAAACTTAACACAGACCACTTTAACGAGCTATATCGTGCCTTAGCCGGAAGTCGTTATTCTATCGATCAATGAGAGACTAGGCTCGTCATTATCTTACCGCAGTGTAAGGAGTCTACATAGGGGTTTACATATGACATTGACAATGGACTAGTTATGGTGACATGTTAAGTAGCCAGTTCAATACTTAAAAGCAAATTGGTGATGGAATGAGTCTGTGAGAAGCTTATGAATTTCTCAACGTGGGATGAACTCCCTAATGTTCCTTTGTTGACGTTTTATTCGAATTGATTTCATCAACAATGCAGATGGTATGCTGAGAAGTTTTTGCAGGGTAAATGGAAGAGAGAAGAGTGTGTGTGAGTTTTGGCTGCAGAAACATCTGATAACTTACACGTCTACATGTTTCATTTTAGGTAACGATGTTTAGAGAGCGCTCCTTAAAAGCGTTATGCAGATACACTCAATATAACTATGTAACTTAAAAGGACATTCAGGTAATCTGAACTACCTATGAACTTCTGAAGATCTAGGATAGATCTGATGACCATTGTACTCATGCAATGGTAAGAGGATTGCAGTTTACTAGTGTTTAACCATGACTCGGGTGATTATGGGTGCCCTCGTATGTTGTTATAATGTACGATGGATCGTCTCTGTCTCTTTCGACTCTCTTCTTAACTTCGCAGCCATCAACTGAACACTTAAAATAGTTCCTGCACACATATAATACATATTATGGTCAGAACTGAACTTCATGGCTTGTCCTCTTCAGTTACATAACACATATTAGTAGTCGTTTCTTGCATTAGTACCTGGGGTGGGGACTGTTTTTAACAGCCTTCTTTCCATATTTTCTCCACTTGAAACCATCGGTTAGTATCTCGACTTGAGACTTTGTCCGAAAAGCAACCCTTTCTGCAGTCGTCTCCATGTGTCCTCCTGCAGCACCGCCTTCACACGCACAAGTACAAAGAATTGTTTGATTAATTTGATTATCATTCAAGGGGAGTAGTAACGAACGGGAGGATTTTGCTTACTGTTGTCGCTAATAGAAGACTCGGGTATGGCATTGGCCATGGCGAAATTGTTGAGGTTTTGAGTGACACCAGGAACCATCATCAGCGTCGAAGGAGGAGGAGGAAGAGGAGGACGTTCATCGAACCAGTCGTTGCTATCGAACTCCAGAAAATCGGAGACATTGAAGGTAGAGTGACCCTCCTCATTACCATAGTTGGTACTCCCTAATTGAGAGCTCCATGATGTTGGGAAAGTAGTAGTGTTGGCATCATATTGAGGAGGCATATTAGTGTTGGCATTTGTAATATTATCAGTAGGAAGTTTTCCTTCGTCGTCCATTTATGTTGAGACAATAAGTAGTCTTTCTATAATTAATAATAATATGACCACATTTGTGGATCATATATATATAGCGGCAAGTAGATAGGGATATAATTTGAAGTGGTGGAAAGTTAGTGTTCATTAATTTTTTCGTTCATTAAAGATTCATTAATCATAAAAAATATATATTATATCTATTTAAATTATATTTTTTTTTCTTTTTCTTTTGGTACATTTTAGGTAATACGTATACCATTATGTTAAAAAGAATTCTTTAATATCAATCATCTAAGCTTATTTTTCGTTTTAGATAATTTGTGTCAACTTGTTTAACATATTTTGGTACACGAACTATATCAGTGTATAATATCATTTTGATACATTTCTTTTGAATATTTTATGTTGTACCATCTTAGAATAATATATTTTAGTAATGGGTATCCATCTTTAAATTGAAAATAATTGTATATGTTGATTAATAAACATTAATAACCAGTATTATTAATGAACCGTAGTCGTTTCTCTAATTCTCCAACTTTTACCAAATTTGGTAAAATGAGACTCTAAAAGGAATTTTTATTTAAGGAAAATGACCTTTAGATTAATGGATGGAGGGAGTATCATAGTATTGTGCTACTTTTGTTATTGGGGGATCCGCTGTCTTTTCACGTAGAATGTGCAGCGGCTTGACACTATAACCTGCAAACCACGCTAGTAAGGTAAATTATACTAGACAAGTCATATAAAACAAGCTCGATCAAAAAGATATTGTGATACTAATAATATGGAAGTTGAATATCTATTAACAATTTAATAAGGAAGTAATAATGAATTGAAGCATGCATCATGTTTCCACTTTGCATGGAAGTTTCGGAGCAAGTTGAAAGAAGTTGCATACATATAGAGAGAAGAGTGGTTTAATGCCAAAGAAGAAAAACCATGGGAAGTTAATTTAGGAGTCAATGATAATACCACATGCCGGTGGGTTGAGGTATGAGGATTTAATTTGTTACGGTTCCTTACACTAATTTTTTTTTCAGTTTTTCTTAAACATATTGATTTATTTAGCATGTGGTTGTACGGAATAATATATATTTCCACGATGCTAACACATAAAATATGTGCTTCATTTTCTTAGAAAAAACAATATCGACCGGGAACGAACACAAACCACTAAAATAAAATTTTCCGGTGATGGTCTTAGATTTTAATCTATCTAGAAACCACACAGGGTTGATATAGTATAAGATAATGGAGCAAGTTGTTGAAACGGTCTACGATAGTATGATTGAGTTGCACTTTGGTCTTCAATAATAGTTACACGGTTACACATTAGTCTCGAAATTGATCATAATTTGCACTTTAGTCCCCACGTCAAGTTTTTCGTTAACATGCATCTCAGGTTAATACGTTAAAATTGAGGTAAAAATATAATTTTATGATTTAAAAGTTGATTTTTTGCCTAAATTGGTGCCAAAATGAAACTCCACAACCCCCTCCCGCCAAAACTCCCTTTCTTATTCCTCACCCTAAATAGGGTTGTGGAGTTTCATTTGGCACTAATTGTGATTTGTGACAAAAAAACCAACTTTAAGTATTACAAATTATATTTTTACCTCAATTTTATCGCATAAACCTAAAATGTTAACGGAAAACTTGACGTGGGGACTAAAGTGTAACTTTTTTATCACTTTCGGGGATTAACGTGTAACCATGCAACTATTGGGGACCAAAGTATAACTTGATCATACTATCGAGGATTATTTCAGCAATTTTAACTAATATAATAGATAATAGTATATATTGTGGAAAGTTGACAAAAAGAGGAAGTTCATTTATGATTTTGGAATTAGAGTAGCTCGTTTGCAAATATATTACTTATTTTGAGTACCGTACGAGATAGATATGATAATGAGTTTGCTAATTCACAAAAAGCTTACCTTTGGAACCTTCTTCATAATAATATTTATACAAATTTCCCATTGGTTTGACTTCTAAACTAAAGAAGTTGCACTTACAATTAGGAAAAGATATCAATGAACTCGAAGAGCAAATATCTTAGTCAATCTTTATTTCATTAAAACATGATTTGTTTTAATGTATCTAGAAAACTATAACAAATTCATGGAACCGTCTGCAAAGAGAAGTTCTAGATTACCACCCGACCGTCCTTATTATAATGATCAGTCACTAGAGATGGAATTATTTTATTCATTAGGCTGATTAAGTTGATAAGCTCACAAGTTTAATTTTTTTTATCAATACTTTTTTGGTCAACTTGTCATGCGGGATCCAAGATTTCTAACTTAGTGGTATTGAGTTCGAGCCTTTTTTCAAGAGGTCTCGAGTTCAAATCTCACAGAGGAGTATATTTAAATATACTTCCTCTGCTTTCGCGGCTGTTTTTGTAGCGTTTTCGGGGCTACCTGTGCAGCATTTCAGCATTCACTATGTGAGATTTTAGGTGTTTCGGCGATTTCTAGCATCCATTTGGTGGGATTTTCGGGCGTCTCAAGACAACTTCGGGAATCGAACTCACGTCCAGAAAGCGAAGTTCAAACATTACGTGAAATTGAGTCACATTCAGGATAGTAAATAAAAGTCCAACAACACGCAATATTTTTCATACAGGCATGTCCTATGACGTTTAATTGACTCATATTCCTTCCGTTTTGCAATAAATTAAATGATTGTTTAGCAAATATTTACTTTTCATAGTAGTTGATTATTTACGGAGTTCAATGTACTTTCGAACTGATATTGTCATTTTTGTAATCCTAATTATTTTTGTATTTGAGATTACTTTTTATTTTGAGAGTATTGCAAGATAAAATAATACTCCCTCCATCCCTTTTTATAAGAACCATTTACTTTTTCACGGTCTCCGAGACACGACTTAAAACGTAAATATTTTTAATTTTACATGTGTAAAAATCATAAGAACTTGATATTTCAAAAATATATATTGAGAGGAATCTAACAAGATCCAATATAACTATATTATTTCTTATCGGTTAATAAAAATTTACGGTCAAAATTTTCGAAGTTTGACCCAAAAAGTCAAAATGGTTCTAAAATAAAGGGATGGAGGGAGTAATTTTTTTTAATTTTTTTAAAACACTTTTTAGCTAAACAATAAGAAGAATATGATTTAAAAGCTAAGTTATTATGTAGGGTAGAATAAAACTCAAAATTATTATATTTTCAAATTTCAATTATTCTTATCTTAGATCTGTAGTACCGACGAGGACTAGTCAAAATTCCTTGGAGAAACGAAAGTGGAGTTGAATTAAACATCATTCACGACCGCATATGAATCAGAAGACTATGGAATATATGTAATAACATCATCAGTTCATCACTAAGCACTACATTATATGACCGTCATCAATAACAATCTCCTCCCTTTCAAGCTGTGGGTTCGGCGTGAGGGGACGTTTAATGTGAGCGTAATCACATTTTACTCCAATCAATAACAATCCCAAATTGAATATTAATGCATTTTAGCTTGGATTTGTATATGGCCATAATCGGTGCTTATCAATGAAAAGATCCAACTTTATTAAACATATTAAATTATTTAAGAATTCCTTCCATCCCAAATTATTTGATCTGGGATAAAGTGAGTATTTATTATCGGTTACACCCTATCCCACTTGTCTCGGACTCAGGCCACGATATAATAACTCTCCACTTAGACACGGTGTTAAGATTATTCCAAATTAATAAATGTATGAGTCTCACATTAAAAATAAAGATGAAAGGCTATATGTGTTAGTTATTTATGTAAGTTTGTGTTAATCTTTAAAAACTGAGTCATCTTTAAAATACAATATAAATGATAAAAATCGAATTCAAAGCACGTAAAAAATAAATAATTCAAAAACACATGAATATAAACATAATTTACGGGTAAACGGCAAAAAAGCCAATCGCCTTAGTACTAAAAAGGTAACCACGGATCAATTTTCCACTCACATATCTGTGACGGGTTAATTGTCATCTTCAAACGACTAATGGTCATGATCAATTAAGCTACAAACAATATTTCAGCCTCTTTTGATATTCGTGGAAATTTTATAAGTTCCTTAAGGAGTTCTAATCCGCCATCATCAACACCTTTTTCATGAGGCTGAACCTGGAGCTTCTTGAGACTCGATGAGTTGGCTAATAATAGTCTAATGAATATCAATTCGGGCTTTGTCCCGATAATACCTTTGAGATTCACTTCCTTAAGTCGATTAAGACACATATCTGAATAGTCTTCCCCTTCTATATATCTTATAATCTCTTCATCAGAGTAAAATTCCTCATCATAATCTTCAAACTAGGAAAAGAAGTACGAAAACATTTCAATAAAAAATACATAAAAGTATATAAAATGAATAGCTAAATGCTAACCTCAATCTTCATGAACTTCAAGTTGGGAGAGCTTCTCAGTATGCAGAAAGTAAACGAAATATCAGCCATATCATTGAAGGTTAATTCGTAGAGCTTCAGCTCCTTAAGGTACATCAACGAAGTTGGGAGCCTAATGTCATCAACGTTCACAAACGCCTACAGACGTATAAAGACAACGTAACCAGTTTGAACGAACAATTAGCATCCAACTTAAAGTAACAACATGATAATTTACTATAACTATTGAAGTAATTAGCCTGAGAGAAGTACGTAATTACCTCACGAATGCGATAGCTCAATTCCAAGGACTGGATAAAGGGTAATATTTGGAAGAATTTGATTGTGTCGAATCCAACTCCTACAAAATACATGATTCCAACATCCATGTAATCCTGCTTAATTGAAACAGAAGATAGAAGTGGCACTCTTTTGAAGTTGATTGAATTGGTTTTGCCAAAGAAGATGAATGTTTTCAGATTAGGTGCATCGATGCAAATATCTGTACCAGAAGTAATTGTGAGCTCCAATGTACTAAGTAACGGGCAACCCGAGATTAGCCTTTCAAGCGTTTTGCTTGACATTACAACTTCAATTAGTGTGAGGGTGCTCAGCCTACTAAATCCTCGGCATGCCAGGGAGCTCCTAATTTCACAGGAGCGTAGTCTCAAACGCTTCAACTTATCGCAAGAAAAAAATGAGGATGGCAATAAGTAGCGATCTTTCCACAACTCAAGTGTCAAGTCTTCAAGATGGCTTTTCGCTAGGAAACGAATCAAAGTATCGATTTCTGGACAGCTTTTGAGCTCAGGATTGGAGAGTGTGAATTTGTTAATCGGTCCATCATGAGGCAACAATATATGATTTAAAATCATAGTAAGTGTGATTTCAGGAGAACTTTTTTCAGCTATTTTCTTCCAGAAAATTTGGTCTAACACAAATTGAGGCAGCTTAGTCCAGACATGCCTCCATTTCCTGGACAAGATACTTGTACGTACAGCATCACGTGTCGGCAAATGTATCAAAATTGTTTCCGTCAAATTGTCGGGAATATTACTGATCCTGTCATGACGAACTAGTAATTGCTGCTTTTCCATATTTCCTCTGTAGAAACTTCCTCTTCTGGAATAAAGTGGAGATGAACAACAATATTACAAAACTACACTAGTGTAGGTAATCAATAAAGAACACTTGAAGAAAACAATAAAACTAAAGAGTTACCGATTGATTATTGGGGTCTGCTGCAGGTTTTGGTTATCCAAAGAAGTGAGAAAATTGAGTAGAATTCTCAGAGTATTTATTTGGGAAGTTGAAGGATTCGGTTTTTTAATTTGTAATCGAAAAGGTAAACTTGACGCTTCGTATGACGGTATGAGCCATTTACCTCCCATTTCATTATTAACATTTTAATCGAGGTTTGTTTTACGAGTACGTGCCACCTCCTCCCTTGTCTTCAGCATTGTTGAGTTGATTAAGAATTCGGGCTATAAATGATATCTCTTCACACGATATAGGTTCGAGTTAATTTTTGAGGTAATGTTGATTTGGATTTATTTTTGTTTTTCTATTATTAATTTATTATTATAGTTTTAATTCTGATTTTATAGTAAAATATTTTGCTAAGACTTAAAAAGTAACTTAAGAATGAGCCCTCAAAATATAAGAAATTTCCTATATCAAATGGGACACGTTATGAAACATGTATACTCCATAAAACAGTTAGATTGTTACATTTAGTTCACTCTTTTATTTAGTTATACATGACCGATTACTATAAAGTTTTAATTACTTACAATTTTATATTTTTAATCAAGTGAGTCTTGAAATGCTAGTGGTCTATCTGATCTTAATTGCTTTGATATATGATATTGTGGCCTAATAACGTTGTTATCTATTTAATTTAATTTTCTGGCCTAAGCTTGTTATAATAATTATATCATAGCTACGAGTTATTGAGCAAGCATATTATCAACATAAACAAACAAGTTTACAACATCGCCACTCAATCTTCCAACCTTAAAATTAAAACAAACAAACGGAACATTAACATCTTGTTCTAGCATACTCCACGAATAACGACTACGAATTCCATTACAAAAAGAAACAAAGTGCTAATCTCCTTAAGCAACCTTAACCTGAATAGTCTTGGGCTTCTTAGGTTGAGGAGGGGGCAATTTCTCAACACTAACACTCAAAACCCCATCTTTACAAACAGCTGAAATCTTCTCAACATTTGCATTTTCAGGCAAAACAAATTTCCTCATAAACTTCCCCACCCTCCTCTCCATCCTCACAAACTTCACCCCCTCCTTCTCCTCCTCCCTTTTCCTCTCCCCACTGATCACAACCACATTATCATCCTCAACCTGCACATTTATGTCCCCTGATTTTAGACCGGGCATGTCGATGATGAACACGTAGGAATCCGCGTATTCTTTGATGTCCGCGGGCGTTGCAGCCATCGCCTTAGCGTCTCGGAGGTAGGTTTTTGTCGGAACGTCGGTTGTTTTGTTGTTGGTGGTGGTGGTGTTGTTGGAATCTTCTTCCATGATGTGTCGGAGTGTGTGGAACAGGGGAGCATTGATGAAGCGGATATCCATTTTTGGTTTCTTGAAAGTTAATTTTGATATTTTCGAAATGATTTTGGTTTTGGGATAATGAAATTGTTTAGAGGTTTGATGTATATATAACATGAGGACGTGATGAAGAAGATAATTGTGAAGGAAGATTCTAGAGGGAGGGGAAGAAGAACCTGGAAGTTTCTAGAGGTGGATTTCAAGATTTTATTCTCAAATGTCTAGAATGTTTTAGAAAGCAACACGTTTGCAAACTGGAAATTTCGGCTAAAAATTATTTTTGAAATTTGTAAGGCATTTTTCTATTCGATTGATGATCCGTGAATTATCGGCTTTTTTCTATTAAAATATCAATCATTTTGTAATTATGAATAGTCTTCCGCTCCGTCATCCGATAACCCGCCCCGACCGCCTTCGTCTTGAAGGTGGAGCAAATATTATTGTTAATATTAGTGATTTTTTTGTAGCCAGAGTATTGGAATTTAGTATTGAGAAATAATACTCTAATATATTGTTTGTGATTATTATTGAAATTCAACTGAACATGATGGTAAACAAAATTTGTATGTAATGTCATATATTTAAGAGAAAGAGCTACAAACATTTTAAAAGTAGATTATATATGTTCGTTTTTCTAATATTCAATTGATTTTGTGTATTCATTTAATAAAATTTTAGATTTGTCTATCAATTTTGAATTAAATCTTTTTTCTGTGAATATTTAGTTTAGAAATGTAATTTATGATATCTCAAAATGTCAAAAACTCACTTCCACTAAAAGAGAATATATAAAATTAGGTGAGCTATTGAAGATTTGAAGGTAATAAATTTATATGAAGCTCATTAGCCCAATATGACATTAGAAATTTAGAATATACCTTTAAGTTAAAAATTTATATGAAGCCCATTAGCCCAATATGATGGTAATAAATTCATATGAAGCCCATTAACCGTCCTTGTTAAACACTTTCAGAATAAGTTTATTTTTAAGAATTTGTTTTAGAAAAAGAGAAGTTAATAGTGTAAAACAAAAATTAAAAAATATGTCATTTTATTATAAAAAAATTATACTTCTACCTTCTCAATAAACCTTTTAAATATTTCCTATAATGAAATTATTAATCAACTAGTGACATAGTTACTAATAATTGTCATCCATATCGAATCCAAACATGACATTCGAATAACATACTTTTAATCGTGCATTTTCAATGTATTTTTAAGTACTTTTTCTTACAAAATATATATGTCAAAATTGCTAAAAAAACAAGTACAAAATGAATAAAGAAAGTGTACAATTAGTTGAGCATTTCGCGAGTAAGATATCAGTATCGTATCCAAATATGACGTTCGTACGTAACCGTCCACGTTAAATACCTAAATCACCATTTAAAAAAGCTTACTATAAATAACATGTTTAAATTAAAAGAAGAGAAGTTCAATTTAAAATATGGAAAAAGAGACACTTAAGGTGGTGTTACTCTTGCCAAGTATATAAACAACCTTTGACAAAGATACGTACCCTACACCTTATTTACTCATATTGCTCTTCTGAACACTTCTTCTCTAGTATGAATAACCTACCATTTCAAGAATCCATCACTCAATATTCAAAAGCCAAATTTAAGAAGAAAAAATTTCTATTTATGTTACCAAAATTATCTTGTTAGATATAACTGTAGAGTCCAATAAAATGAGTGACAATAGTGTGAAAGAAATTAACAATTTACAGTATTAGTGATTTTTTTGTAGTCCAGAGCATTGGAATTTAATTATAATTAGTATTGAAAAATAAGAATGATATAGTTTTTGTGATTATTATTAAAATGAAACTGAAATAATGGTAAACAAAATTTGCATGTAGTATGTAAATCGACCAAACATAAGGGAACTATATATATATATAAATCATCATCGAGACTCGAATCTTATTAGGAATGTTATTGTCGTTTTTATTTAATCTTAAGAGAGTTTATGTTTCTACTAAATTGAGATTGCAAAAACATATTATAATTGGTAATACTATTCTACATAAGATAAATTGATCTTAAATATGCTATTTATTCAAGAATTAATATTGAACAATTTAAATATGTTAAAAGCTACTCTACATGTATTGATGTTTTCTTGAAATGATGAAAAAGGGATTTGATGAAAATAATATTCACTAAATTGATCAAAATTAACATTATTCTTAAAAATAACGATCAAAATTACTAATGTATTAGTCAGCTGAAGAAAGTTTTTTTTCCATGCATAAAAGTTAATAAAATAAAATGATAGATCTTCAACAAAGATGATCAAAATGAACCATTTCATGAACATGAATATTAGTATTATTTTATAAATTTTTATATGCATTAGATACTCCCTTCTTTTCAAATTTATGGTGCATTTTATGTTTTACGATCGTTAAAACTCGACTTTAAATATAAAGAACTCTATTTTTACACGTGTAACAAGTTATAAAAAATTTATATTTTAAAATATATATTTAAACTAATCTAATACGCATTAATAAAAATTTATAATTAAAATTAAAAGAAAATCAAAAATTAAAATGATTCATAGTGAAAAAGAGGGACTAGGTACTAGGTAGTATTTAAATATATTTACATATCCAAAAAACTGAATTTAGTACGAGTGGTCTGCAATAGCATCTTCTGATTCTCGATAACCTAAAAGTCCATGTTAGCTATGTTGGATCATACTCACTTAGACTTATCCAAAACTCCCTATTAAATAAAAGTACGGAATCATTCAAAATATGTTAACCATGTGCACTCAAACATGATAGTATTTTTTCTTCTTAATGCAAATATATAATGAACTATTGTATTTTTTTATGGAAAGATTTAAACATATAATAAACAAACAATTTCAAGATCCAGTATTCAAACCATCACAAGTTGGTAGGGTCATAACATACAATTACTTTATTTGCCATGCATTCCAATTAGTTTCTCAAATATGTGTAACTCAACCATCATAGTTTAAGAATGTTTTTGAACATTTTTTTTGTCTATAAGAAGGTCAAATTAGTATAGTATTAGAATTTGTGATCGTAAGATCACGAATCTGATTTTTCGTACAACTTATCAATACTTTTCTCAATTGAATCTGTTATTACATGAAAATTTCCTAATGTAATTTACATACTTTGTAGGGTGGCTTCGAAATCTACCCAATACCTAATATACATTCGGATGAATATCAATTTCGTATCATCATCGCTCTAAAATGAAGTTTTTCTCTTTTCGTACTAGGTGGATTCAAGTCTCACAAAATAACATAATCTCGTGTTGGAGTAGTAAACAAATAATTTTAACTTTAAGACACATTCCGTAATTTATTTCATTATAAAAATCCGGAACATGATGCGATAGGATCTTAAGACGAAGATATCAACTTTCGTAAAGTGATTTTTTCCCGTGGGCGATGAGTGATGTGAAAGTGTGATGCTCATATAATGGAAAGGCAAGGCATGAGGCGAGTGGTCCACCACTAGTCCACTTATCTACTCTGCAAACGCTAATTCAATCAGAAGTCCAATCGGCTATATAAGGCATAAACTCATAACTTACTCTTCTCAATTTTTTCTTCATTTATCCACTCAATAGGTGAATTCAAAACCAAATACTCTATATTATTATCTTCTTGAGATAGGACTATTATTGGAGTAGTTAATAAATAAAATAAAATTAAAACAATACATTTTGCTTTCATTTTTTTGTAAAATAGCCGAACATACAATAACACATACTATAAAACATTTCTTAAAAAAAATCCAATTATTCAAATTTAGAATTGAACAATTTAGATTTAGAGGATTATGTATCTTGTATTGAATTTTCGACGACACTTTTTTTTATAATAATATTCCGTCAAAAAATTATGTCAATTTCAAATCAACCAACACACATGTCACAATATTAAGACAATACTATAATCTATATGATCACACAACATATAACACACGATCTATTCTCAACATCGAGCTAATAAAAAATTACCCAAAAGAGTTACCGACACGTGTCTATTAGTATTTGATCCGCAAAACCCTCAGTAGATAGCATCAACCCCATTCCTCATTTCCTCTTTCCGCCACCCTTTTCTCTGAAATCAAGAACCATCTTCTCATCTCACCCCCCCCCCCCCCTCCAGCCCACCCTACCCCCACCCCCACGCCCCCTCTACACCCATCACTATCCTTGTTTATCTGATCAGAGCATCATATTGTAGGATATCACCAAGGATAATAACCCAAATGATCACCATCATATTTTCATGTTCATGCTAACTCATTTACGTTCTTTGATTTGTTCATAGAAACCCAAAAAAGAAATAGTAATTATTTTCCACTCCCCTTTGCTCACTAACCCATTAACTCACTACATACTCACTGAAGCAAGAATATGAAAAAATAAAAAACTTGTTTAGGACCTGGATTATTCATTTATTTGGTTTGATTAGGTTGTCAATTGTTGGTGATCTTGTATATTAGTTTGTGATCTCTTAACTTTTGTTGGATTTTTTAGTGGTAGTAGCCATTAGGATAATCTTGAGAACTTTTTATTCGACTTTCGTCATTGCAAGAACTATTCAGTGGTAATTTTGAAGGTAACTTTTTTAATAGGACTTGCTTTAGGTTGGATACTTTGAGGGATTTGGTGCAGTTTTGAGAGGAATAAGAGGATAGGAAAAGGTTAGTTTAAGGTGGCAAAGATGAGTTTAAGAACGGCTGAGGATGATTCAGCATCAGAAATTCATCTTCCAGCTGATATTGATTGGGAAATGTTGGACAAATCCAAGTTTTTCTTTCTAGGAGCAGCCTTGTTTTCGGGTGTTTCTACCGCGCTGTATCCTGTTGTTGTGCTGAAAACTAGGCAACAAGTTATGGTTGGGAATACCCCTTGCCTTAAAATGGCTGCTTCGATTTTTAGAAATGAGGGGTTACGTGGTTTTTATCGTGGTTTTGGAACGTCGTTAATGGGGACTATCCCTGCTAGGGTGCTTTATATGGGGGCACTTGAGATGACTAAGAGCAATGTAGGTACTGCCACTGTTCGATTGGGGCTCTCTGAGGCCTCAGCCTCTGCTATAGCTAACGCTGTAGCAGGTTTGAGTGCTTCGATGGCAGCTCAGGTGGTATGGACTCCGATTGACGTTGTGAGTCAGAGGTTGATGGTTCAGGGGGGGAGTACTAGTAGTGGCTCTTCCACGGCTGGTTTGAAGAGATACAGTGGGGGGATTGACGCGTTTAGGAAGATTATACAAGCTGATGGGGCGAAGGGCTTGTACAGGGGGTTTGGCATTTCAATATTGACATATGCTCCTTCTAATGCCGTATGGTGGGCATCTTACTCTGTCGCGCATAGATCTATTTGGGGAGGTATTGGATGCTATATTTGCAAAAAAGACGAGAATGGTAATGGTGACCGGAGTGGGAACGGGAGTTGCTATAGGCCGGATGGTAAGGCCATTGTAGCTGTGCAGGCGCTCAGTGCAGCTATGGCTAGCGGGGTATCTGCAATAGTTACAATGCCATTAGACACAATCAAGACTAGGTTGCAAGTATTGGACGGAGAAGATAGTGGAAGACGACAACTCACCATCGTCCAGACAGTGAGAAACCTGGTTAAGGAAGGTGGATTTGGTGCTTGTTACAGAGGATTAGGTCCAAGATGGGCCTCAATGTCTATGTCTGCTATAACCATGATCACCACCTATGAGTTTCTCAAAAGAATGTCTACAAAAAATAAGGAGTTCCTTGTTTAGTAGGTGCATACCACGGTGGGGTCTTCGACTGAGGTGAAGTCGTAACAAGGTAGCCCGAGGGAAACCTAATTCATCTAAATTCATTAAGATAGTGCTATGAGTCTCACTCTATAGTTGGCCTCGATGGTTATATCGTTGTAAATATTCTGTAAAAAATGTAGCATTGCCTCTTTTCTTTTTCAAGTCATTTCATATTTATATATTTATAATCTAACTTGTTATGAATGCAAATGGGTCCTACCGATCAACTGATTATGTAATATGAACTCCATATTACAAAGTTCTTGACTACCTGTAACTCTGCAAGTATTTATCAAGTTTGGGTTTTTTTTATGATGGACAAGATTGCTTTATTACATTCCATGTCTAGGGGTGGAGCAAGATAACGACTATCGTTCATTAATGATATAATTTATTAATTTTAATATAAAAATGATACACATCACCAAAACTTATTATTATGATTTCCTAATTAGTATGTATATGAAAAATTAATTGAAGAAATCCACATTGCATAAAAGGTAAATATGAACTTATATAAATTCACATTAATGATTTTATATTTAGAAAAATTGATACTTGTTATCTAAAATGTACCAAAAAATGTATGAAAATTAGAAGTGGTATAGTTTTGCATTTTTTTTTTTTATTAATGAACATAAAACTTAATGAACATCATATGAAGGGGTACCCATCGACTTGTTTGTGAAAGAACGATATTTTAGCTTGAAGCTAGAAGAAAACTTCACTAAAACATGATGATTAATGAAACTGAATCTAATGTTCCCTGAGAATCTAAAGAAACCAAATCATAATTACGACCGGTACATTAATTGTGCATCTAAACATAGAACATGGTCACACATAACTGAGAACACGACTAAAATATTTTACCAAATAAGCAGTTTTTCGAGCTTTAAACTAATGTTGGAAGTCGAGAGAATATCTCCGAAAAGACTCAAACGCGTGCTCTTTTGTTGCTGCATATTGGGCATTTGTACTGCTTCACATGCTCGGCCTTGGCAGGAGTTATCTTAACACACTTTCCATGATACCACCTCTCGCATATGTCGCAACATATCCAAAACTCATCCGATGAGTAGTTCTCACCACAAGCTCCACATAGTGTCTCCTCGTTCTCTTCTTCTTCCTCCTCTACCAAGCCATCCTCATTGTCCTCAGACTTCAATGGTGAGACTTTCGGAACTTTTACCTGAAATTCAGTGCCATGTTGGATCATTACAACTTCAGGTCAATGGGAGGGAACGCAGTAGAAGGAAACCCATAGGAGAGCAAAATGAGTAGGCTACGAACTATTTATTTGACAATATTGATAGACATGTATAAACAATGTGGTAAGTGGCATATTCAGAAGAAAACTGACTAACTCGTGAATAGTCGTGATTTACCAAATGTATGACATACTGTTCAAGTTATAAATAAATAATCGCATCATACAAGAAACATAATCATCAATAACAACATGGGCAATGCCTCTGTGATAACAGAATAGGGTATCAAGACTGTCAATTGTATTTTATTGGATATTTGTTAATCAGAAAATCCATATCCCTAACATTGCTTGAGCGAAACTAACCAGTCAAATGTGAGAGAAGTGAAGTTAAGGTCGTGGTACCTTAGAGTTTGACTTAGGTTTCTTGCTTTTGGAGTTTGAAGACCCTTTAGCTGTCATCTTGGTGGCACCACTTACAACCTCAGATATTGTTGGGAGTTCATTTATCATATTGAAAAGGCGTTTCCTGCATTATAACCCCACAACAAGGTGTCAATTACGAGATAAGAATACAAACATTATTTTATTTGTTTTTGTCAACATCGATGAGAAACGATCATCTTATGATAGGGCAGACATGAAGTACTGATATATCAATCTGCCAGCTCTGGGTATATAAAACGAATAGAACGCTCTTTCACTAAATATGGCAGCATTTGAAAACAAACAACCAAGATATCATCTCAGAAAGGCACCACAGAGGAATAAGGTAATACCGGAGATGTTCAGACTTCAGAGAACGTCATACCTGTCACCTTTGTCAAATACAAATCTAGCACCAATAAAGAATGCCAAGCCAAGTAACCATACATCACTGTGAATAGCAACCAATGCTAGCCAGTCCGTCTGTTTCATTCCATCCCGGGCAAAGTTTATGCCCAACGCAGGCTCTGGAAGCTCTGTAGGCACCTCTTCTGCAGGTAAAGTCACTTGCCATTGCTCGTCTGGATGCCCATAAAGGCACAAGTTTTCCTTTTCTGCACTCAGGTCCAGAATGTTTCAATAGGTTTCTTCATTAACGGTTTAATGCAACATCATATAATATCTTAACAAGTGGAACCAGGACAAAAACGAGTGCTGTCAGACTTATAACGAAAAGTCGCAGGTAAAGAATACAGGCATCAATAAGTAACTTCTGCAGAGGTAAACACGTAAAGAAACCAAGAGAACATGAGTCCCTTTGCAACTAAAATAAAATAGAGATCAGATATTATAGAAAGAATCCAACAAGACAGAGCACATTAGATTAACATTCGGTTTTCAAATAATCTACTTCAATTTTCGATTCAAGAATTAACTGAAAACTGCGAACTCCAGTTTTTATGAATGCATATATACAAACATAAGCTATCTATTCATCGAATTAGTTATGCTTCCCATGTTCTCGAAACATTTGACACTTCAAGTATCGATGTTTGCCATTATAGTACAAGCACCTCTTCCAATTACTAAACATACATAATATATTTGTAAAATGAGAATCAATTACTTTAATTTAACACATCGAACTAAATAAAAAGTAAAAAAACTTGTACTTACAATTAAATAGTTGAAAAAATGTGATTACATGCACTAAATAAAGATGTCCCTTTCTTTTTCAAAATTAAGTCTACTCTAAACTCTATCACAGATTAATTAATTCAAACTCCACAAACAATATACTAAAACAATGCAACAAAACTAAACTAAAATAAATTTATAATTATCATGATAGACAGTTAGTCTTAGCAAGCATGTTGTATACACTCCTATTAATTAGGAGACAGTTAGTGTAGTTCTATATATATGGAATGTACTGTAATCATTCATTCTCAATAAAGAATAATACTTGTTCATGGTATATAGATAAACTAGGAGAAAAAAGTCGGTTGGGGCTCTTCAATATCTCACTTTCACACGGCCGGATATTCAGTTTGCTGTTAATCAAGTATGTAAATATATGCATCAACCAACTCAATCTCATTTTGTTGCAGTCAAGCGCATACTCCGTTATCTTAAGGGTACTTTATCTTCCGGTCTTCACATTCGTGGTGGTCCCCTTTCCTCTATTCTGGTCTATTCTGATGCTGATTGGGCGGGTTGTCCGACAACTCGTCGCTCTACCTCTGGATTTTGCATATTTCTTGGTACAAATTTAGTGTCCTGGTCTTCAAAGAAGCAAGATACCGTTTCCCGTTCAAGTGCAGAGGCTGAATATCGAGCTGTAGCACATTCAGTAGCTGAATTAACATGGCTTCAATCCCTCCTCCATGAACTCGGTGTGTCTATCACCTCATGTCCTACTGTTTTGTGTGATAACATTAGTACCACCTACATGGCGGCTAATCCAGTTCAACATGCTCGTACAAAACACATAGAAATTGATATTCATTTTGTACGCGAGCGTGTTGGCAAAGGGACTTTACGAGTATTATATGTACCTACAGCCGATCAACTTGCTGATTTTTTTACCAAGAGTTTATCTTCTGTTCGTTTTAAGGCGTTATGTTCCAATCTTGGCATTGGAGTTTCCTATGCTCCGATTGCGGGGGGGTGATAGACAGTTAGTCTTAGCAAGCATGTTGTATACACTCCTATTAATTAGGAGACAGTTAGTGTAGTTCTATATATATGGAATGTACTGTAATCATTCATTCTCAATAAAGAATAATACTTGTTCATATCAATAATAATAGCCAAAAGAATTACCAGGATCACACTGTTTATAAAACTCATCCACATCTGCAATTACAAAAATTCACATATTAGACAAAATTAAACATTACCAACAACGCAAAAACACCAAACAATAAATAAAAAATATGCAAATTAATGTTTTTTTTCCGTTTTTTTCCAAGTAAAAAGAAGTAAGTGCTAACCTGAAGTCAAAGCCTTGATTAGAGCAAGTCTACGAGCTTTGAAGTCTTTGAAGATTTCGTCAACAGTTTTTGGGTTCTGATTCATATTTGGAGTAGTGTTTGTTGGTTTGAATGTGAAGAATTATGGTTTATTGAGGATTCTCTAAAAGGAGAAAAAGCTGGAGTTTTATATGGGGATGGAAAGCAAGAGGACTCACCTTATACTTACCGAGGGAAACATCTATTTATGCTCCGCCTCTAGATAAAGGTCACTGTACACTTCAAAATTAATCGAGATCAAACTTTTTTAATTACAGTATTTTTTTTTTATAAATTAGCGATGAGGTGAGTATCGAATCCAGAACCTTCAAGTCACTGGCAAGAGCCTTTTCCACTAGGCTATTTGATTAACTCAACTTTTTTAATTATTATTTAGATACTATTTTACTTGTTACAATAAATCGGATATGAATTAAGGCCAAATGAAACTAAATAAGTAAATAAGTCATTCATATGTATACTCTCAAATTTGAAGTTGACAAAAATGAGAAAAATATAGATGAATTGGGACATATCATGTTACCTCTCTTAATTTAATTGAATATACAAAAATAGAAACTCCAAAATGAAGAAATTAAAATTGTTACATTTACTTGGGTTCATCGGTTGTATCTAGAGTTTGTTAATAATTTCTTTCTGAAAAAATTAAATTAATTTTGGTGATGATATTACCGTAAATCAAGATAAATATTTTCCACGGATATATTATTGTCAGAGTCTGAGATCATCTTTGTTGTCTGTTTGGGGAAAGGCTGCCTTCACCCCCTTGCTTCGATATTTTCCACGGATATCGACAGCTCCTCCCTCTCTCAATGATCATCGTTCTGCTGATACTCGTCACAGCCAATTGTCACTTGTTTTCAACTATTTGGATTTCTCTGATGGGCCTTGGAAAATGTGTTTGTATGATGGTTTTGATTCCTTGCTTGGATCATTTCTGGGAGATTCAAATTCATCACTTCCTCTTGATGAGTCAATCTTCCAAGCTTTGATCTTGGGGCTTATCATTGCAGCGAATAGGAGGTCATCCTCCATTTCCATCTTCACTGATTTGCTTTTCTCACAGGTCTTAGCTAGATGCTGCCCTGGATTTGCAAGGAAGAAGCCATGGACTTCGTTTTGGAACGATCATCTCAGCGATGCAAAAGTTATTTGGAGAACAACTTTGACTATCTTACCGGATGAGTTCTCCTTCGCCAGTTTTTCTAGTATTGCATCGCATCTATTTACTTTTGATCATGCTACTTCTTCATTTTGTAATAGGTTCAATAGTGGATTGACAATTCTACCACTGTAATTTCTATTCTTATCTATCAAAAAAAAAAGATAAATATTTTAAAATATTGTCTGAATTTTATTTTCTTTACTTGTCTCTAACACTTTGTAATATTATTCAATTTATTACATCTAAATTTAAGTATTAAATTGAGCGAGATTAATGGAGGAAAAATTATTAATCTAGTTTATTTATCATCGATATACTTACTTCAGTAAATCCAAACGAGTCATTACTGAGAGGCCATTTAAGAAAATTAATGAGGAATGCGTCGAAACTTATTTATTGTACATCAAAATTAACAAGGAGGCAACGAATTTTGTATACTTCAGCTTTTAATAGTAAGATCTATTAATGGTCCATGTTCACTTGAAAGAAAACAAATGACAATTGTTTTAAATAAAGAATAATATTATCAATGAAAATATAATTGGATAAAAATGTAACACTACCAAAAAAGATTTCCACTGGGCTATTCGATTAACTCTACTCATTTTTGTATGATTTATTTTTCAATTAAAAAAAAAAATTAACCCTTTCATTCTCTTAATCCATTCGGAAGGATCTAAGGTAATAACTATCATGGTTGTTTCTATCTCAAGCACATTTACTTGTCATTTAAATAATAGTAATAATACTACCTAAAAAACAAACTAAACCTAAAACCAATTGTTACAACAAATAAAATTATTATCACATGCTTTTTATTTAAATCAAATCTAAAACACTAGTAATTTTGTATATTGAGAATGTTATATTCCAGATTTTCTCATAAACCAAAGAACACAATAAATTATTCATCGGTGCTGGAAGTTCGCTAGAATGAGTTCACCTAAATTCTACAGCAGAAGATCTAACTATTGCCTTCAAATCAAAATAGTATTTGACTACCATGATGACATCGAATGTTCATTCATCAGCTGGTGTTTCTCTTGAAGGCAAGCCCCTTATCACGTGCCGACACAGGAACCTAAAAACCAATAGTTTCGTTTCATGAAATTGATCAGACAGAAAACAAGGCATTTTTTGCCAGTGCAGATAATGCATAAGTTTTCCAATGAATGTATATAATGGAAATTTCACAATCACTAATAGAGACTCTAAGATGCTCTAACTCAGCTTTTGGCATACTAAGAGATCTTATAGCTTGCAGAAGGATTATATATATTAACACTACTGCCACTTCAATGTAAGGAAGACATCAGAATACAGTGTATGATCTCCATACCAGATCATATCATTCGATGAAGAATCCACAATCAAAGAACTAGCAGTTCTTGATTCATTCTTTTGGACATGCACTTCCAAAGGTGTCGTTCTGGTTTTGCATCTAAATTGCAGTTTGAAAGGCAAAATCTGCTAGTAATGAATTTACAAATCAGTTCAAAAGTTTCAATTTTGCAAAGAGGAGAATTAAATAATAGCCCAGACATCGATGTTTAATATTTACTCCTATATTTATGAAACATTATCTAGGAACTAGTAAGAGACACACAAAACTTTTTAAGAAATGCATTCATGTAATTACTAGAAAACAATATTTATATCTAATCCATAATTTATACAAATTGTAAAATGTACGGAACAACATAAAGTGCTGAAACTTATATGACTAGCATCTTCACTAATCCCCCCTATCAATCTTCAATTCTTCAATGAGGTAAACTATGAAATGTCGTACTAACCTTAAAGAAATGTATATAAAAGGGCTGTTCAATAAATAAAAAAAACAATTAATGGGTGTTAATGCAAGGTAGCATGAAAGACTTATTACACACCTTTAAAAGGCTTTTACAGTTAAGTAGCTAATTCAGGTAACTAGTATCTACTACTATCTAATACTCTCCAAGTCCTTGTACGAGAAATTAAACGTGAATGACATATGACTTGTTTATTTGAAAATCGATAAAGAAGCTCGAAGTCTATGATAAATGGATGGATTATGGAACCTTGTTCGAGAAATCAAGTCCTTGTTTGAGAAATCAAACATGCATCAGAAGATAGGTTGAAGGTGTTGCTTAGGTTAAAGATCAGCCTTGACATTTACTTACCATGTTTAGGAAAAATAAGTTGCATCATTACACTGATTAATAACATAAACATCCCCCTAAAGCTTGAACAAATCCATTAATTACTATAACTTACTTTTGGCTCCAAAGTTTACCTTTTTGTTGCATTTGAAATCCCGCTTGGGCAGAAAATGCAAAGGCATGCTGAATGAAGATGGAGCTTTAACCAACAGAAAAAGCTTGGTCGGACCTTAAAATGGATCAAAAGTAGTGTAAGAAATTGTAGCTTCATAGTAAACTCTTCTGTGGAAAACACAATCAACATTTAGAGCTCTACAAAAGTTACCAGCATATGAATTTGATCCTGCACCTCTTGAAATCAGCTCCCTGATAGCCTGGTCAATAAAAGATAAAATATAATTGCAAGTACTCCAAAGTCCAATATCAACCACCACGTTCAGTGTGAAAAAAAGAAAGCGAGACAAAAACTAGATACTCCAAATAAGTTATAGAGCAAAGAGAGAGCACCCTTTTCGAAAGACTTTCTGCAAGTTTACTTCTAGCAAAATCCCCAGAGAAGACTCTGCCGTCAAGGGGAAAGTACATCTCATAAACATGAATAGGCCTCAAAGGACTAGGCCCTAACACCAGCGTTACACATTCTACACCCGGATTCTCAGAAATCATCAATTGAAGAGCTGTTTTTACACTAGCGATCGTGTGCATTATCTTGTCAAGTCTCTTTATCCCCTGCTTCACCTCCCTTTTTCTTGTAGCTTGCTTCCTCCTCATTGACCCCTTTGTTTCAGTCAATGCAAGAACTTCCTCCTAACCCCAAAACATAATTCGAAACATTATCCAAATTTATATATTTTTTTGCGTTTCCATAATCAGCCAGAAACAGTTTGTAGTCAATATGATGCTAATGGATTTGAAAATGACTCACCAAACTTTTATATTCCGAACGTAATTCATCAAATTCAAACGTCATGTCCTGTAATATACTGAAATTCCAAACAAACAATAAACTTCAATTAGTTTAAGTGATGATAAACTTGTTACTACCTCCATCTTAAAACGATTGTCTAGTTTAATTTTCAGTTATCAAAATTAAGTTACACAACATTTAAAAAATAATTGAGTTCACGACTAAAAAATGTCAACTCATCAAAATTCAAAACCGAACAATATTTTATAGATGGAGGTAGCAAAACAAATATAAAAAATAAATAAGCTGAAACAAAAAAAAACAACTATCAAAATTCCAAACTGGACAATCATTTTGGGACAAAGGGAGTAATATAAAAAGGATTAAACAATTAATAGTGCAGAAGTGAAGTAATTACGAGGGGATTTGCTGGTGCATGAAGAGAGCAAACCCTAGAATATCGTTAACAATGTGGAAGATAACGGAGCTGTCAATTGAGGATGAAGACGTCTCCACGATTGTACACTCCGTCTCTGAACTTCCTTTTCCTTCCGCCATTAGAGTACAGCTTCATCAAGGCCGTTAATTTTTGAATTTGTTATTATAACGATCATTTCAGTGGGTAGGGTCATTACCGAGTCAAGTTCAAACGGGTATCACTTATTTCATGTATGGAGCAACTACTTTTTCGAAGTTTAAAGTTTATTAAAATTAAATTTTGGGAGCGATGGTTTAAGAGCATTCGCAGTAGATTACCTAAATTTTTTCCTTAAAATCAACTCCTTATACTACTTTATCAAATTTAGGAAGTATGTTTTAACTTTTGCACAAATTCAGATTCCCTATTTATTACTTACAACACTTTATGTGAAGAATAAAAGTGGTTTGGGGAAGGTGTAAATATGAGGCATTCCCTATAATATTTGAGGAAATTTTTAGAGATAGAAAATCTGATATTTAGTACTTTTTTAGTTTTTTTGCTTTTGCCTATTCTAAATATGAAATAGGAGGTGTTATAGGGCATCTGTTGCGAATGCTCTAAGGCGTATATTTTTGTCGAGATAGCCAATATCAATTACTCATTACACTCACAACTTGAGCAACAAATACCTATATAAATGTATAGATACTATAGAGCAAACTTGCTAATCTGTTGTACCAGTGGTCGAGTATGCTCGTGGTCTAGTCGAATATCGGGTTACTAGATATTTAATATCACTATCGAAACAAATCAAGTTCGGGCAAGTATTGAGTACTGACTGGAGAGAATAAACTATTTGCTACATTGTGTGTGACACTCTACACTTCATTTAAGATGGTTAACTATATGCGTTGTTTGATTTTAAAAGTCAAGTTAAATAGGAATTAAAACACATGTCATGACTTTCAAAAAATGTAAAAATCGAGTTCACACATATATTGAGTAACGATTGGGTACATAATTTCTGGTTTCAATACTGCAACAAGTATGGATGAAGTGAATTTACAAATTAATTACTCTGAATTAAACTATTTATACAATGGCTGTTTGGCCTGTTTTCATTGTTTATGATAATTGACAACATACAAGGGTTGTTTCCATTGTTTTAGGCCTTCTTGCCATAATACAACTTCCCCTCTGTTCCTCGACCACATGCACGTGGATTAATGACAAAGAACTCGGAAAAGATACAAGTTATCATCGAGGCATACCTCGGTTAATATAACTCTACTAAAGCCTACCCACACAACTACAAAACTTGAAAGCAAAAGTAAGAGTAATCTACACAAACCACCAGGGACATACCTTAACAACAGAATTATTATCAGCTAAAAACTTGAAAACAACAACGAACAAAGGAAAAATCTGATGAACTACCATCAGGTCGAGCAGGAAACAAGTATCCAATGTATGGAAGTAAAATATCCAGTTGTACCATGGCCTCAGTGCCGGGGGGCTTAAACCATGGGGTTCCAAAATTTGATCCTTAACTAATTAACCCATCAAAGTCCCTATTAGCCACCGAATCTGCAGCCCCTGGCACTTAGCGAGAGGCGTTGAAGGACAACCTTAAGTTTTCGAGCGAGTTCCAACTCTAGCCAGTCTTTAACTTATACACCATAACGCCTCAGTGCCTTGCTCAAGCTTGGCATCACGTTGTAGGCTTGGTAAGATCTTCTAAGTTCAATAATGGATCCCACCTGTAAGAAAGAGTACGAGAAGTTACAGATGGAAGGGAGGATCTACATGAATAATTGCAGTAATAACTGACGGGTTATAATCTACAAAAAATTATACTGGTGAACACCGAGTTCGAACTAAGCCTGAGAGGCCCAAAATATGTATGAACAGTTGAACACCGTAATTGTGTAGGTTATAAACTCACAATGATTAGGACTGACGTGAAGCCAATTCCGAAGCCTTCATTGATACGCCTCAAATAGTGATCAACTATGTTAGACGTGGTAGCCAAGAGGCTTAATAATAAGCCACCTGAAATTTTAAACCACTTATGTGAGTTAGCAGGAGAGACACGAACGAACAACATATAGTGTTCCTTTCACAGTAAATCAAGACAAAAATAGGGGTAAATCCCAAGCTAAGCAATAAACAAATTAATACAACCAACGGTTTTGACATAGACATACCCCAAAAACGTGTTGATATTTGAATCTTCGTCAGATATTCTATGGTGGCCTTGCCAGGTTTTATAGCTGGTATTCTGGCACCGATCTTGTTCAAATAATCAGATATCTCCTTTGGCATATTGGCCTGTACATAGAGCGCCAGATGGAGACACAATGTACATAAGTCCATGAATAAAACTCCAGCCATTACAATGCACCCATATTCAATCAACAGAGGCTACATAAAATTTTCAACAACCAGCATAATGTAAAAATGGCACATTAGTTAACATCATCCTTAATTCCTCCGAAAATAATCCTCCTACTGAGTTTGCGTACTTTTTCTGAAGTTTTATAGAGGCTGTTCCAAGTTGCAATTTGGTCTGATGCTATATCTCATATATGCAATAACGGACATATAAACGCAAGGATACCGACTTCAATACACCTTGGGTTTGGCAACTAATATTCTTTCAAATCAATAAAGATGATCCGAACTGCCTATAATGCTAAGAGACAAACTCTAAAAGCATATAAGCTAAAACATTCTGGAGCCTACTACAGGCATTCACCATGAAAGTAAGTGAAAGGGGCATGGTACGAGAAAAAATAGTCAAAAAATATGAGCAGTAACTCACAGCAATTGGTTCAACGCGAAAACATATAAGACGTATACACTCGACACACAAGTCACTAGATCTATTGAGATAATGTAAGGCGATGCCAAAAAATTTGTTTCATCACGTGTGAAATTGGTCTTCATTCTCGCAAAAGAATGATTGAGACAAAATAGCATGATAAAATGAGAGAAAGGATGCTGCACAAAAGATTGTATATAACTCACAATGTCAAATATATTGAAGAGGAAGACGCAGAATGCATAAATCATATAATAGACCCATGGTGCTGCACCGAGAGGAGTGTCTGGATTCAAGATATTCTTCACGTGTTCGAGGAAGGGAAAACCAAAGAGGCTGCCAAGATGATTGCGTTAGAATATTATATTAGCATATCTAAAATAGTGATCGACAAAGACCATTTAGCAGTCAAAATCTATTTAAAGGTAAACAATCGACAACATGTATGTAAAGGGAAACAACTTCGTTTAAAGTGGACTTAGGCCGTAAACCTCTTAGGTTAAGAAAGAAATCATACATCCAAACAACTTCAATAAATTTAAATGGAGGATTTCATATCCTCGTACACTCACGTCATTGATACATACATGCAAATGATGCCGCACAGAATCTAAACCACTCTCAGGTATAATAGGTTAAGGTATGAAGTAAGTCATCACTTTCAACAAAGATGAAAAAACAAACCATAATTATTCATTATTGAAAAACATGCACTCCAGGACAATAAAGTTGCCAGCACTAAGTATACTAGACATCATGAAGGGAAAAGATAAGTGAACATTTTTAGGAAAGGATTGTACAAAACTCCTTATGATTGTTACTTAAATAACCTGGCAAGGATGCTTGGAAAGGCCAATAGATAAGATGTAGTCAGAAGAGGCTGCATTCCGGAAGGATTTATGTTGAATGGGATGTAGGGGTCTACCTCAGCAACCTCAGAATCTTCCCTGAATGGCACATCCTTCAAAGAGTCAGAAATCACATTCACAATGAAAAAGTCTATCAAAGTTATATTGAGGTCCTTGATGATATCCGAGCAGTAGCTATCTATGATACCACAGGATAAAATATTGCAAACGTACTTTCTTGCAAATATCAGAAATTAGATTCCAAATGACAAAGTTACTCGTCTTTATATAAAGGTCCTTGATGATATTAGAATATATAGTGACTAAATAGTAAATGCAATGGGATTACTCAGAAGGCTGAAAAAATTCAGGTTCATAACTCCATATCAGTTCCTACATAAGAGAACCTTTAGTATTCTATGAGAGCTGAATACGTCTAACTTCATATGAAGTCAAATCATCAAGGTGCAAGTTAATACTCTCCATACCATCCCTAAATTAGGTTCGCATATTTACCAAATAGTGAGATGATAGAATGAAGGAACTCTTGGAATTAAGTTTTATTGAAGTGTGTGCATAGTCAAACATCCCTTACATTATGGGATGGATGGAGTACATTGTTCAACCGTTGGCATGTCTGTGGATGAGTGTGTATTAGTTGAAACAATATGCAACAAAGTTTTGCAAGTGAGTTTCCAACAGAAACGGAAAGGCGCATACTCCGCCTGTGATCCTCTAACATGTTAGCAGTGTGCGAACTGCAGAAAAGTTTTGCCTCCTTTCTCTACCCCCCCCCCCCCCCCAACCCCAATATTTTTCAAGGTATTATAACTGAATAAAGGGAGGGGCTAACTAATAAGACCATACAATTAAACAGTACACAGTTTCTAGGGTAACATTACCTTGAAGCTGAGGCAAGTTTGAAACCATAATACTGCAGCTTAACTTTCCTACAACCCTCAGTTATTACCACGGCCCACATAGTCACTATGGTAAAAACACCAAGTACCGTTAGACAATATGGCCAATAGCCTGCTGCTTTTCCTGCATAATTTCACGCAAAAACAGACAATCAGAAAGGTAACAAGCAAGGCAAGACTGAAAACATGGCAGATAGAGCAAGCACCTGAGAGCTGCGTTAACATCTTGTGTAATATATTTGTATAGCCAGTCAAAATTCCCACACATATAATCAATGATGAACCTTGACCTGATCAGTGTTTCAAAACCAGGAAGCTAATGAGAGATCTAAAATTAAGAATAATAGACAACACACCACGTTCACATTTCAAACTGTCTTTTCCAGATTTTTAGGTCAACTATAAAACAAGCATACAGGGTAGGGTATATATGAATAAGTACCAAATCCTGACTCTGTAATTTTGTCACAGATCCATCCCGTAGTCATTGCACCACATACCATGAGCATAGTTGTCACTATTACGTGTTTTACCCTGCAAACATAATTCATAATTTACATGTGCTTGCAGATTAGTTTTCTCGAAGACAAATAATATCAGCTGTTATCTTGTAAAGCAACTTATCAGGCTCAATATCAGAGGGGATGAACAAAGACCTCAGGCGAAGATTACTATCAAGTTAGCAGCACAGCTACATACTATCTAGCTACCAATATAAGTTATAAAAGGGTGACTGCATGAATGAAAAATTGAAGGAGCAACAAGCCTTTAGTGAGTGTAAAATAAGACAAGAAGTTTATATAGCACTATAGCAGTGAAAACTATAGCAAAATGATAAAATGCACCAAATGAACATGTATTCCACATTTGTTCAACTGTTCAAGCATCCTAAAAGTTAATGAAAAAACAATCATGTGTATGTAATGTCAGCATCCCTGAGTTTTGCCCATTGCGTACCTGTAACTTGCAGCATAAATTGAATATGGAAGTGAATAGCAGGAAAAGGTCAGACCCTCCAGTACTGCAAAGCCAAGTGAGATCCACCATCTGTAATGATTGTAACACATACAGAATTTACAATTACATTCACTCATTTAAGATGAAAACATGCAAAAATGTTGATAACAGAAGAATTTTAAAAAAAGAATCTCAATGCTTAAAATGATAAGCCACACATACATATAACTCTTAATTTTCTCGTGGCCATTTAATCCTTCTTTCCTCAGCTTCACTAAGGAAGGAACAACATGGCAAAGTACCTGGTCACAAGCGTCAAATAATCCGATTAGCTGTGCGACATCTCAAGTTTACAAAATTCAGAATAATAAGATTAGCTAGCAACACTTTCTGTCCTAGAAAATCATAATTGGATATATCATCCTTACTAATGTTTTCACTAAACAAAATTCCCCTTGTAAACATGGTAGAAGATTAAAATATGCCTTGGACATTCAGCAACCAACATATTATAATCCAGATAGCTAAAATTACCAAAAATTATTGTTGTAACTGTTATCCAATAACTTCAATGAATGCCGAGGATAACTTTTCAAAACATATATAAGCATAGCTTGAAGCTATTTTGAAAAAAATATGTCAAATTGATGCAAAGCCATCACAAAAGTGGTCTATTCTTTATGAACTGTTGACTACCAAATGGAGGAGGTTCCCAAGAAACCACTATGGAAAACATAACAAAGATCTGCAGTATCTGTTCATAGACAACAATTACCTGCATAATTATTGATGCTCCTATTTGTGGACTGAGACCAAGTTGGAAAAGAGAAAGCTTGATTTCCGGAGTAAAATCACCAAGTTCATCTGCACAAGATAGCGAGCATTTACATGTAAAAGGCGAAGATCAAGTCATATTTAAAACATCTTTATTTCATCGTAGTGACTAGTGTCATGCAAGTATAAATGAATGGACTATTGGAGATAACTGTCAGATGTTTGTTTCAAGAAAATATATCAATACCTACTAAGACCTCCATTATTATTTAAGTTACCGTTTAATTTTTTTGCTAAAACAATCTCAAATTTAAACGAAGTAACACTTTTAGCACGAAAAAAAATGCAATCTTTAGATATTTTAAATGAATTATAACATAAAGATGCTAGGTAACTGGAAAACAGTTACGAAAAGTATGAAACCTCAAGGTTTGTTTCAAAATACTTGACCAAGAACAAGTTTATAATTATAATAAAAACTACATAAATATAATCGATGTACCTGATGACCCAGAGACAAAGCTCATATAATTTTCAGGTATCAATCTCCTATCAAACCCTGGTAGAGGAATGAAATAACCAATACGACTTACAACGAGCAAAAGAGCTGTCACAAATAGCCTCCGCCGTATCTCACTCTTGAAAAATGATTCAGCAACATTATCTAGGGATGAACCCAATCTTAGAAAAGTTAAAAGTCTGTTGTAAAATGCTTTAGGTCGCGGCTGCAAGGGTTCCTCAGAGATACTTGAGTCGAATGAGGACACGCGCTCCCCCTCACCATTCTCAGCTGGTATATATTGTTCAAAATTTAAAGACTCTACAGATGCTGCTTTCATGTACAGTCTACTATTGTCAACATCGTCTGATGCCTTACTCCCTAATCTTTTATATCTACTACACACAATATGCTTCTGCGAAAACCAGGAATTATTTGAGTTGAGCTGTAAATCGCCTGAAATCGGCCAAGTGCATGTTCTTCTTGATGATGACAGATATGTAAGAAAGCAATTATTTCTAGAATACTTGCCTGCACATTCAATGTAGAAACAAATGTACAAATATATTAAGAATTAGGAATAGAAGTTGTGCAAAGGTAATGTTGTCCATGAAAATATAAATTAAAGAACTATAAAAGGCGAGCACTACTTCTCTAGTACTATAGTCAGTTCTGAAACCATATTTACCTATGTAAATGCAACATAGGTTTAAACAGAAACAAATAGAATTTGGGAGATGTTAAGAATACTTTGTCTAAGAGACTGGTGTTAAATGATTCCCAGAAAAACTGATAGAAATTGGGACAGTGTTTGGCAGAGCTTCTTTCATGAGCTTATCATATTTTCTCTTGAATAGAATCAATCTAATCCAAACATAGCCATTCGAGGATTTGTTATAGAAGTATGATTAGTTGCAAATAGTTCCTTACTTCAAGAACATTCAAAATGCAGCACAGTAAAGCTAAACTGCATTGGCCGCTTCACTAGAACAATATATACAATAACGTGCCCCAATATATCTGAAGAGGCCCCCATCTCAGAAAGGTGAGGGGAGGTCGGATAGTACGCATACCACCCATGTGATAACAGAGAGGCTTGTTTCCGAATTGACCCTGTGATAACAACTATCTACTGCTTCACCAAAGCTTCGACCTTTCGCGTAATTAACCAAACACTTTCCATGCACTTGACTCTGATCATAGTGATTATCACTCTTATCAATTGATGGACTCATAATATAATTGTTCCTCTTATTCTTCGATAATTGTTTATTACTCGTAATCTAATACTCCCTCCAAAGCGAAAAGATTGACTAGTTCCATTTTCAATAAGATTGTCCAGTTTGATTTCTAATGGTTCAATTTAACAAACTTGGACAAATATAACTTCGAGTTGAATCAATCAAAATTCGAACTTTTGTAGCAAAATACACTAAAAATACAATCTTTTACATATTCACCATATATCATACGTCATTTTAGTTCAAAATGACATAGTGAAACTTACCTTGAATATTCAAATGTGAAATTGCAGGAAGCTGGAAATGAGAAGCAAGAAGAGTTGCTTCCATGGAGAAATTTGAGAGCTGAATACTGACTAGGGAAGAAAATAAATGATTTTAGAGATAATTTAGCAGAATTATTTGGCTATGAAACACTAGGAAGGCTGTTTCCATGGCCAACAAAAGAATTGCAGGGGGGTGGTGGCAGGATGAAGGTAAGGGTGATGAACTGATGACTAAAAACAATTTCATATTTTTTGAACTATATGTAAATTTTGATTTCGTCCTTCAATTTTAATATGTTCGGTATAATTTACCTCGTCATAATTTTCAATTAATCATATGTGTTCCATTTTATGAGTTGTTTTTCGATTTAACAAATACGGAGTACTAGTTATTTATACACAATCTAACATATACGAACTAATTTATTTTATAATATAATCGTCTAATGTTTCACAGCGACCAATATTAAATCATGAAAATGGTAAAATATGTTAATTAAGGTACTTATTAGGGTTATTAAATGAGATAAACTTTTTAATAAATAGGAATTGAAATGTTAAAGTGATGAAATGTATAGTATAGATTCAATTTAGGGTGGTACTCAAAAATCCAAACTAAGAACATAGCCACACTGTTTTATTATAAGTAGATTTAAAAATATATAATACAATATAATCCATGATTCATAGTATGAGAAATAGTAGTAAAACCCAAATAAATGTTTTTTTTTTAATTTAATATCTGGATTTTTCTCAATATTTTTAATTGAAGCTTGAACTATTAAACATTTCAAATAGACACTTTGACTGTATTTTTGGCACATCGACTTTCGAAAATAACACCCGAATTTTTGCTGAAATTTTGTGAAACATCTAACTTCATCATTTTTCGTTGCAAATGGTTTTCGCAAAAGTCCAGACATCAGTTTTCAGAGTTCATGTGCAATTTTCGAAAAGTTTCGGTGCAAAAACTTTAACCTAAATACCGATTCAAAAGGATCAAAAATTGAGAAATTGATTTTAAAAATTGGAGAAAATTTAGTGACGAGATAAAGAAAAAAAAACTAAACAATGAAGTCCATATACATTTTGGGCTTTGGTAGTCAAGAAATACGATTACGAAGACCGAACAAATGGATCCAAATCAGTTCAAGCAACTAACAAGTCCCAAACTCCCAACCTATTCTGACGTGATATTTTAAGGTATTTGGTGTGGATGCTCCGACTTTTATATTGTACACGATCCAGGTATCCAGCTTCCAAAATCTTATTTGCATTCCCATGTTTTAAACGAGTGTGTGTGTGTGTCGACATGTCACATGTTGATGTTACGTTTCCCCATACAAATAGTCTTTTTTTTCAGACTTTGACTTCCAACAAATAGTAATTCTTTCAATAACAATAATTAACTAAAAGCAAGAAATTAATAGAAGCTTCACACTCCACTACTGTCTCTCAGCTTTTCAAATTCTAGCCATTCAACATTTACTTCTATTATTATATACTTTTTCAAACAAAAAAATATCATTTCTTCACTTCTTCTAACCAAAAGCTTACTATATTCCAGGTAATAGTTTTCTTCTACACCTTTATGCTTTTTGATCTAATTGTTTCTGATGTTATATACTTACAAAAAGTGTGATACCCTCCTCTGTCTACTCCAGGCAGGGATGAGTAGGGATCGTTAATGTGACGGTTTCACACAATGGCCGCTACGCACCCTGCCTGATATTATGTACTTCTGTTGTTACTATAACGAGTTTCTTGAAAATTCGTAACTAAGTAGTTCAAGATTTGTTTTTCTCAAGTGTATGCAATTGTGTTAGCTTATTATGGTACGGAACATTGTATGTATGGAAGATGGGGTGTGTTAGTATTTAGTATTGTCTGAAACAAAGTAAATTGTTTTCTTTTAACAGTTTATGGAGTAGTTCTTTTAACAAAAGTGGCTCGTTAAATTGCCTACACGCTTTTATCTATTGTGAAATAGTAGATAGTGTTTGTATTTCAGGATTGAGTCAATTTGGAAATGGATTTCTTGTTACCACATGTGTAAGGTTGTGT